>CM029276.1:19415911-19555911 GCA_016920895.1 Vaccinium myrtillus
ATTGCTCACCACCGTAAACAAGGAACCATATATGCTTGGACATAGGGAGATTTAAAGCCCGACCACCCTCTTTTTCTTGGGAGTGCACAAGTGCTCCCAAGAGATTTTAGCACCAAGACTTCTAAGATCACTTTACCCAAAAGAAAGATCTAAGAATAGAATCAACCTTTTTAATGACTTTCTTGGGGAGAATGAAAATAGAAGACCAAAGAGGTTTGCATGGAAAAGAGAACAGATTTCACCAATTGAACCCCCAAAGATAGGATAAATACTTATTAGCCCAGGATTTGGTACGATTTGTAATTTTGTCAATGAGGGTCTTACAATCAGTACTTAAGCTTGGTGGAAATGAGAGGGACACCCGGTATCTAACAGGAGAGAGCCCTCCCGAAACCCTAAAGATTCAAGAATGGCAGACTTTATTGTGGAGGGAACTCCGAGAGAAGAATACATTACTCTTACCCTGGACTAGGAGACAGACCGAGAGGGGCCTCAAATTCAGCAAGTGCAGATTGGATGCATTGGATAGAACTCAACTCCCCTTTGCGTAAGATCATGAGATCATCTGCAGCGTAGATTGATGATTCTAGTTTTTTCACACCTCCAAAGTGGAAGTGGAAATTGGGATTGAGAGACATTTCCTTGAATCGGGTAAAGACTTCCATGACAATAACAAAAAGGTAGGAAGACAAAGGATCACCTTGCCTCAAACCTTTCTTGCCCATAAAGAAACCAAGGGCTCTCCATTAATGCTTAGAGAGTAATTAGCAAGAGAGACACAAGTTTTGATCCACTTAATCATTTGTGGGTGAAAGTTCATGGCTTCAAGGGCCACCCACAAGAAATCCCATCTAACATTATCATAGGCTTTCATAATGTCCACCTTCAATGCACATCTAGGAGAGGGGACTGTTTATGGTAGTCCCTCATTAATTCCCGAGTAAGAAAGATGTTATCCATTATCCTTCTGCCCTGGACAAACCCAGATTGCACAGGGTCAATAATATTGGGAAGGACAGACTGAATTCTTTTGGATAGGATTTTGGCAATGCACTTGTAAATGGTATTACAACATGAAATTGGCCTATAATCCCCAACTTTGGAGGGGTTGGGGATTTTAGGGACAAGTGCAACACTGGTAGAGTTGGCTTTGGTAAGGAGTTTGCCAGACCTGAAAAAATTCCTTACAGCGGAAGTCACATCATGTCCCACAATAGTCCATGCTTTTTGAAAAAAACTAGCACTGTAACCATCAGGACCAGGGGCTTTATTGGGATTTAGTGACATAAAGGTATCCTTTATCTCTGAATCAGATATATCAGAAATCATTGAATTCCTTTGGACATCAGAGAGCTTGGAACTAACAAGTTGATTGATTCTGGATCCACCATGGAACTGAGTGGAGTGGGGGGTGCCTAACAGTTGAGTATAGTACTCAACAAAGGTAGATTTAATCAGTCCAGCATCATGTGTGAGGTCATATCACTAAGTACAAGACTAGTGATTTTACCTCTATTCCTATTGTGGGATATGGATTTGAAAAAATAGGAAGTGCATTGATCCCCTAGCTTGAGCCATTGGATTCTAGATTTTTGCTTTGCAAAGCTTTCCTCAGCTCTAGCCAACAACATGTATTGCCTGCAAAGAACTCTTTCTTGAAGTTGGTTTGTGACATTATTAGGATCAGCCCCTAGATCGATTGGACAACATCTAAATGTTGTTTGGCAAAGGGCCCCGGAAGAAATATCACTGTACTCTTTAGTGTTAAGCTTCTTGAGCTCCTTTTGGAGGAGTCTAAGCTTTTCACACGTGACAAACATAGGATTTCCAATAACAACCCTTCTCCAAACTTCCCGAACAACGAAGAGAAATCTTTATGTTCGGCTAGAAAATTGAAGAATTTGAAGGGTTTGTTAGATTTCTCGATAAGGGATTAATGAATATCACAAAGGGAGTGATCCGAAATGCCGAGTGTGGAAATGAGCATTAGAGTGGACAAACGTTTTGATCCATTGCTCATTCACAAGGACTCTATCAATTTTAGTAGTGACAACATGGGTAGGGTCCCGCTTGTTAGACCAAGTGAAGTGGCAACCCGAGTACTTAAGGTCTTCAAGTTCATTATTATCAATACATTTGCCAAAATTATCCATATAGGGAGGCCAATGAGGATCACCACCCACTTTATCGTAGGGATATCTTAAGGCATTGAAGTCACCTAAGATAACCCGAGGGGCCAATGTAGTTCCACATATTAAGGTCCCGCCAAAGGGCATTCCTCTCGAATACAAATTGGAGCCATAGACAAAGGTGGCAACAAATTGTAAATTGTCGAGATGCAATTAACATGACAATGTATGGCCCGACTAGATTGGCCCAAGACATTGACGTTCACAACAGAGGATCCCACCAACACAAATCCTCCCATTAGGAGAGTGAGAGTAATTGTGCACAAAAGACCAAAGGGGAATCAAGGAGCAAAAATCTTGTTGAAGTTAGATTCCTTTATTTTATGTTCTACTGTGCCAATGATGGACAATTTGTTTTTATTGATAAAGGACCTGACCTCTCTTTGTTTGAGCGGGTCATTAAGACCCCTCATATTCCAAAACCAAATTGTAGAGGGTTTGTAGACATAGACATAAAGTAATAAATCAAAAGTGGCGAGATAATGGATGAATTAGCAAGTCGCCAAGTCAAAAGAAAGAGATAAGGGTTACTCTTTTTTTGAGGCAAAGCCCACCCCCGGCTACTAGTGTATGCCTTCTTGTGATTTTTCTTGTTGCTCCTCTTGGCGGTCCCACTTTGGTGTATCCATCGTGGGGTCGGGACTAGCCGATGACTCCAAGGAACCATTACCGGAAGGCAAGGACAGATTCTCGAGTGGATTGACCCATCTCACTACCGCCATCCACAACATATTGTGACCCTTGATTCACCAAAGAAAGATTAGTAGAAGAGCTGGCAAAGGTCTCAACTCCTAACTCCTCAACATCTTCACTCTTGTCATCCTCACCCAAGTCATCAATGACCACATCTTCCTTATCAGGTTGCATAACAAAGGCAGCACCTGTGGGGTTGTTGGGAACCTTCTTGGTGAGTGCTTCCAAAACTCCCCCACCACCCCCCAAAGCCTTACCAATTTGTTTCCAAGTTGCCTCATTGTTAGTGTCTTGTGCTTCCACTTTGGGTTTGCAGGCATGACCAAAAACTTTACACCGCTCACATTTTGAAGGAAGCCATTGGTACTCCAACTTAACAGTGACTGACTCAAGCCCATGTCTGATTTGGATGGTTTTAGGAAGATCTGAGCTAGCTGAGACTTCTACACAAACCCTTGCAAAATCTAGCCTCTGTTGCTGTGCAGTAGCAATATCCACATGTAGCGGTCTGCCAATGGTGCTGGAAATGCGACTGAGCCCCTCCTCAGTCCAACACTCTAAGGGTAGTTTATGAATCTTTACCCATGCAGGGATAGTTGTTGGGTGGTCAGTATTTGGGACTAACATTCTGTGCCAATCTTTAAGCACTAGATACCTTCTTGAGAAAAAATAGGGACCTCCCTCCAACACTTTCGCTTTAGCATCTTCATCCCGAATTCAAAAAAGTAACAGGCCCCCACTTGTTTAATCTTGATTCGACCATAATCTTTCCAAATTTTCCTAGCTATGGAGCTAAGAAGGGGAAAAGGCCATTTTTCCATCCAAGAAGTAGCCAATGAGGCAGTTGTTCCAAGATCTATCATCAAAGTGGGAGTCTTCCAAGTCAACAACAGCTTCCTCCTCTTGTTGTAAATCAGGAAAATGACTCAATTTCATGACATTAGATCGACCTTGAGAGTGGAAAAGGGAGGCCCATTCCTTAGTTTTAGGTTGCTGTGTGGCCTGCTCTGTGGGTTGGGCAGTAATGTCAGGTACGTTTAGGGGTTTTCCAGTAGGAGTAATCGGGGGTAGGTGGGATGGAGTAGGGTGATGAAACCCTATTTTGAGGATGTTACCTGTTGACGTCCCAAGAGAAGGGCCTTCAGGGGTGATTTCCCTTGCCTGCAATTGAATAAGTTGTGTTCTAAGAGCTGAACAATCAACTTTAGTTCCCGCATTCTGCATTTCATCCTCGAGAGCTTGCACAATAGCAGCAATTCTTTCTTCCCCATTCAGCTGATCCTCTGCTTGCTTGGGGGCTTGTTGGAGTTTACGGGCTGAATTAGGGCTCAATAGGGAAGGGCCACCAGATGAGGGTTGGGTAACGTTGATTGGTGTTGAGTTGGTGGAGTTAGGGTTCTTGATAGGGATATTGCGAACCAGATCTGGAGTTGTGTTGGGGTGAGGGATTGAGGTTTTGGTCGGGCATTCTACATCCCGGACTGGTAGAGACCCAAACTTCATAGGACTTTGGATCTGGGTAACTGGAGATTTCTGGTGTTGCGGGTATAAATCTAGTGGTTTGAATGGTTTAAATTTGGTGGGAGTGGAGAAGACCTCACACGGTTTCACTGGATTGTTGTAGACCGGAGAGCCCGATGCAGCTTCGCTGGTAGGGGAGTCACGAGCTTCATTGATTGAGTGGGTAAAACCCACCTGCTTCTTCCTCACTTCGTTGGAATCTACTGCTTTGTGACCTAGGGCACCAGCCATGGGAGGATTAGCCGCCATCTCTAGGGTTTCTCAGAGGATCGCGAAAATCGCCAGAGAGAGGTTAGTGACGTCATCTTCAAACACATCAACTACTATTATTCATTTTCAAACCAATTTTTCTGTTCCCAACGTTGTTGTTGTTTTTTCTTTTTGAAAGTTTCATGCTCAGCCATGTAATCGAAAAAGTTCGTTTGAATAAAATTTGAGTTTTGAGAATTTTGCTTTCTTGATTCTTGCTGGCTCTGTCTGCGAAATCCGAAATGCGCATAATGACTTGGAATCAACTCAAAAGATTGTGACCGAACCTCAGGATGAGGCTGCCTACGTATCCTTTGTAAAAAGGAATCAGGTCATGACGTAGTTCAGGACTACAAATGTTTGGCTAGGGTTCACTCGGGTATTTACACTCTCCTTTTGCGCTCTGAATTTTGCCTAGTACCGCCCTTTCGGGTTTTCGGCCTAGCGAGCTTTGATTTGTTTAGCCTTATCTTTTGCCTAAGCTTCCCTTTCGGGTTTTCAACCTAGCAGGCTTTGCTCTAATTTTTGCCTGGAACTGCCCGCCCTTGCGGTTTTCAGTCCAGCGAGCTTCTCTCAAGGGTAATATCTCTAGAGTTGATCTAAGTTGACCAGAGTAGAGAATTCATTGCCGTCGAGATCAATGAGTTATGCTGCACCTCCTGATAAGATCTTCTTGATAATATAAGGCCCGGCCCATTTTGGTCGAAATTTCCCACGTGGGTCAAAGACGGGAGCTCGAATCTCTTTTAAAACCATGTCGCCTTCCTGTAGATCCCGGGATTTCACTTTCTTGTTAAAAGCACGGGCTATTCGGCGTTGATATCCCTGAACATGATATAAGGCCTTAAGCCGTCTTTCATCAAACAGCATGAGCTCTTCGAATCTCGCGTTTTGCCATTCTGCTTCATTAATCCCTGATTCTGCCATGATCCTCAAAGACGGGATTTCGAGTTCAATTGGTAAAACGGCTTCCATGCCATAAACCAAAGAATAGGGTGTTGCCCCTGTCGGAGTCCGGATAGATGTCCGGTACCCCCACAATGCTAAAGGCAGCTGTTCGTGCCAGTCCCGTGCAGACTCGATGGTTCTCTCTAGTATGGACTTGATGGTTTTGTTGGCTGCTTCTACAGCTCCATTGGTTTGTGGCCGATAGACAGTAGATTTGTGAACTTGGATCCCGAATTCTTCAAGAGTTTCTGCCGCTCTTCCTTTGAAGTGAACCCCGTTATCTGACACGAACGCCTGAGGGACCCCATATCTGTAGATAATGTTCTGCTTGATGAAGTGAGCAACCTGGACTGCCGTGAGGGTTGTGTATGAAGCAGCTTCGACCCACTTGGTGAAATAATCAATCGCGACTAAAATGAACTTGTTTCCGTTTGATGCCGCCGGTGTGATTCTGCCGATAACATCTATGCCCCAGACGGAAAAGGGCCAAGGTGAAGTCATGGAATGCAATTCCGATGGTGGGACATGCATGAGATTGGCGTGAATCTGACATTTGTGACATCGCTTCACGTACTTGACGCATTCAGTTTCCATGGTTGACCAATAATAACCCTGTCTCAAGATTTTCTTGGCGATCATCATACCATTCATGTGAGGGCCACAAACCCCTTCGTGTATTTCTTCCATGATCCGACTGGCTTCCTCACCGTGTACACATAGCTTGTGCATTCCACAATGAGATCTCCGATATAGCTTACCTCCGCAAATGATATACTAAGATGCCAATCTCCAGAGAGCAATCTGGTCCTTCTTATCGATCCCTGTTGGATATTTTCCCTTCTCGATGAAGTTCCAAATGTCGTGATACCAAGGTAAGCCGTCGTCTGGCTCGTCAATGGCCATGACGTACTCATAGACAGGTTTGTCTCGTTGCTCAATCATAATTGGCCTGAGTTTGACTCCGTTCGGTATTTCAACCATGGAGGCCAACGTTGCGAGGGCATCAGCAAACCGATTCTTCAGTCTTGGCACATGTGTGAAAGTGACCATCTGAAATCGTGGAATCAAATCATCCAAGTCTTGATGATAGGGTTTCAACTTGTCTTCTTTGACCTTCCAGTCGCCGTTCGCTTGTGATACCACTAAGTTCGAGTCTCCGATCACTTCTAGCCTTTTGACTCCAATTTCCAAGGCGGCTTCCATTCCTACGATGCAGGCTTCGTATTCTGATTGGTTATTGGTGACTTCGAAGTTTAACTTGAACGCAAGAGGAATGTGTGATCCTTCTGGGGAAATTAACAGCACCCCGATTCCAAATCCTTTCTGATTGGCTGCCTCGTCGAAGTATAGTATCCAGACATCATTGGTGGTCGTCATCACGTTTTCATCTGGGAATTCAAACTCCACATCTTCCGGTCCTTCCACAGGGTGGTTGGCAAGAAATTCGGCGACGGCTCTTCCCTTTACTGATTTCCTGGTAACATACTTGATGTCGAATTCTGCTAGCAAAAGCAACCATCGTGCTAACTTACCTGTAAGCGCAGGTTTCTCAAATAGGTATTTGAGAGGGTCCATTCGAGAAATCAGCGTTACAGAATAGGCTAACATATAGTGTCTTAGCTTTTTGGAAACCCATACCAAAGCCCAACAAGTCTTTTCCAGAGAGGTGTATCGTTCTTCGCATCCGACCATCTTCTTGCTTATGTAATACACGGCTTTCTCAGATCCGCCCTCTCCTTCTTGTGCTAGCATGCATCCCATTGCTGATGGAGTGACTGACAAATACAGAATCAGAGGCCGTCCTGGTATAGGAGGCATCAGTACTAGAGGATTCTGCAAATATCTTTTGATCGTTTCAAAGGCCTTCTGATACCTGTCCCCCCATTTAAATGGTACGTCCTTCTTGAGAAGATGAAACATCGGCTCGCAAGTTGAGGTTAACTTGGCGATGAATCTGCTGATGAACTGAATCTTGCCGAGGAAACTTCGTACCTCCTTTTCTGGTTCGTGGTGGCTCCATTTCAAAAATGACCTTGATTTTGGATGGATCTACTTCAATTCCTCGGGTTGTGATCATGAAACCCAACATTTTTCCGGCCGTCACTCCGAATGTGCATTTTTCGGGATTGAGACGCAATCTGTACTTGCGAATCCTTTCGAAGAATTTTCTGAGAGCGTGCAAGTGCCCTCCCCTTTCTTTGGACTTGACAATCATGTCATCCACGTATACTTCGACCTCTTTGTGGATCATATCATGCAGTAGGGTTGTGGCTGCTCTCTGGTAAGTAGATTCGGCATTCTTTAACCCAAATGGCATAACCCTGTAACAGTAGGTCCCCCATTCTGTGGTGAAGGTGGTCTTCTCTCGGTCTTCGGGGGCCATGAGAATCTGGTTGTAACCCGAAAAGCCATCCATGAAAGAAAGTAATGCATGCTCCGCAGTGTTGTCTACAAGTACATCTATATGTGGCAGCGGAAAGTCGTCCTTCGGACTGGCTTTGTTCAAATCTCTGAAATCCACGCAGACTCTGATCTTCCCATTCTTCTTGGGGACATGCACGATGTTGGCGACCCACTGAGGGTATTCCGTTACCATTAAAAATCCCGCGTCTATCTGTTTCTGAATTTCTTTCTTGATTTCCAGCACCCAGTCGGGCCTCATCTTCCTCAACTTCTGCTTGACAGGTTTCGCATCCGGATAAAGCGGGATTCGATGTTCCACTATTTCGGGATCAATTCTGGGCATGTCCGCGTGGGACCATGCAAAAACATCTTGAAATTCCTTTAAAAGATCTGAGTGAGTTTTAAATTCCTCCGGAGATAGCTCGGAACCGATTTGAACCATTCGTGGATCACTCTCATCTCTCAGATTTATCGAAATTACCTTTTCTGTTATAGGCTGAGCATGCCTTTCATTTTCTCGTTCGATTATGGATTGGAGTTCTTTTGGAATTTCTTCCTCAAACTCAATCCCATCATCGTCAGGGTTAACACAATTTATTTCACACACAGCAAGATAAGCAAAGTCGATTTCATTCATTGCAAGAAAAGTTGCCCCAGGGGCATGATACATGAGAGTGGACTCAAACTCGAAAGAGAAATGGTGACGCGGAGGACCAATAGACACATGCATTGACTCAGAAGTGGACTCAAACTCAGTGTTAAACTCAGACTCAATGCTAGACCCCGACTTAAACTCAAATTCAATGCCAGTGTAAATAATTTTGGGCAGAAAAGTGCAGTTTTTATAAATTCCGTTGGCATCCACTATGAGCGAGGTGACATCTCCAAGGGTTTCTTGGCTTAGCATCATCAGTTCCATGTCTCCAAAAGGCTCCAACTCAAATGTCTTTGCAGCAGGCCCGTCCTCGACCATACCCGATAGACTTTCATCCCCAAACAACGATATTAGGTTCTCTGAGTCAAAAACTTCGATCCAGTCAGATTTGCATTGCTTGACCAATTCTTCTAGCTTTGCTGATTCATCATCACTGTCCCACGTGTTATTGGCGAAGATTTCAAATCCTGGCAGTTTGATCTTTTTCTCCATGTCCCAAAATGGTTCTGGCTCTCCTTGGTAGATAGCCTCTTTTCCTTTGACAAAACGAATGGGACCTTTCTTTGGCTTGGCACGGGCTCGAGCTTTCCACCCACTTCCCATCTCATCCTCACGGGGTAGATATCCAAGGCCAAAGCGGTGATTGTTCATAGGGAAATTGGGGAATTCGGTCATTCCTTGATTGTTGCGGCCCAATCCCAATCCTGGCATGTAAGCCATCTTTCTCATCATTTCAATAACCGTCGAGCTGACCGAGAAATCTTCATCCATTTTGATAGTGAGAATGCCCCAGCGGTGTCAAAAGAGAACCCTCCAAGAGTGACGTCTTCTTCTCCATGTGTGATCTCGAGTATGGGAGCATTATCAGAGATATGAGGGTGAATCTCAGATTCTCCATAAATGGTTAGGGTTCCTGTGGCCAAACCAAGCAGTACCTTCTGATGCAAAGAGGATGGTACTGCCATGATGTCTGGGTGGTGAAGCCACGGCCTACCCAACAACAAATTGAAAGATGAAGGAATGTCGAGTACATGAAACTCAACTTTAGACTTGAAATCTTCGACTGATATTTCCAGTTGAACAACTCCGATTACATCCCTGCGTGTATTATCGTAGGCACGTACTCCGAGATTTGATGGTTGGAAATCCTTAGTTGTGAACCCCAAACAGTAGGCTGTGCGCAGTGGGCAAACATTCAAGGTAGATCCATTGTCTATGAGAACTACGGGAACCCATTTTCCCATACACTTCATGGTGATGTGCAATGGTTTGTTGTGACCGGCTCCTTCAGGTGGCAAATCTTTCTCAGTGAATGTTACAACATGCTTTGCTCGGTTTGGCGCAAGCAAAGCTACCAATGCTTCAGGGGGAGTATCAGGTGGCACTTCCATGTTAGACAGAGTCCTGATTAGTTTCTGACGGTGCTCCCTGGATGAGGAAAGCAGTCCCCAGATGGATACTAATGCTGGAGTTCTTTCAAGTTGTTTCCGGATGGGATCTTCCACTGGCATGGGATTCCGCTGCGGCGGCTGAGTGGTAGCTTCTGGTATTCTAGTGACAACTTCTGGATTAGTTGGAGTTGGATCGTCCTGGACGGGATCGTCCCAAGCAAATGCCCCGATTTGAGCATGGTTAGAGGTGTTGCCTCTTTGCAAGTTAGCGGGTTGATAAATCCGTCCGCTTCTTGTTACTCGGTTGACTGACGGCGGCTTTTCATCCCAAAAATCTGACAGTTCATTAACTTTTCGTTTTCCAGTTTTGATAGATTCCAACTTCTGCTCGGTGTTAACGTACTCGGACCAGAAACCTGCAAGGCTATCCTCGGCCTTTTGTTTCTCAATTTTGATATTCTCCATCTTCTTTCCCAGATTTTCCACTGCTCGATTGCGCCAAAACGAATCGTCCAACACGGCTCTGTTGACGGTCCATACTTCATTGTTGTCGAATCGGATATCGACTATATCTTCCTCATCCCAAAGTGAGTCTCCGGAATCTGTAATTAGAGCCAAAACATTTGGCTGCGGAGGGAACGACACAGATGGCCGGGGCAGAGATTCCCCAATAATGTAAGCCTGAGGAAACCAATCGTGGTCACCAAAAACAGTTTCTATGGCAGAGTGTTCTTCAACTCCAAGAAGGGGAGGTGGCAACGGATTATCCGAAGGATGGCTGCTAGGGACCCAATGGTACACTTCACCGAGCGTCCGATTCCATATGTCTCCGGGTTCTTCAAATAATGCAGGGAGTGAAACTGCATCAAGAGGATCGGCACAAATTGCCTCCCATCTTTCTCGCCAATCTTCCTGTTCGCTTGGTTCGACATATTCAAGAGTATGAACCATTCCCGCAATGCACACGACTTTGTCGATCCGACAGATACCGGAGTCTGTTGGTATAGAAACAACTGGCTTGGCATGAGAATCTGAGATAATGAACTGGCTTGGGTCCCACTCCTGGCGGAGTTCTTCCCAGTCTTGATCATTCATGACCCATTCCTCGTTTTCTGCAATATCTGCCCATCTAGATTTCTGTGCTGATTTGATACTCTTGAGGGAGCAAATTCCAGGATCCTCTGGCACTGGAACAATTGGCTTAGGTTCGGCGGCTGGTATGATGTAGAGGCTAGGGTTAAATTTAGTGGAGCTTGGTTTGTTTGGAGTAGAGCTGAGGGAGATTTGGCCAATTTGAGTGTTGGGCTTGTGTTCTGGCATGGGGTTCGAGATAGTGATTGGCTTTTTGAGGGGGAGTGGAAGTATTCCTTCTTCAATGAGGTCTTGGACTTTGTGCTTGAAACGGATACAATTGTTGGTATGATGACCGGGCATTTGGTGGTAGGAACAAAAGGCGTTTGGGTTATGGCTTGGAGGAAGTACCTTGGGTGGCTCGCGGGGCTCGAGTGGCTTGATGGCATCCTTTTCGAGGAGCTTTTGGTAGACTGTGGTCAAGGGAAAAGGGAATTGGTAGAAATTTCTTGCTTGCCGGGCTGGCTGGGCTGCTATCTGGTTAATAGGCTCGGCTTTGGCTGGCTTGGAATTTGAGGAGCTGGTCTGGGTGTGGCTGTATCGGTTGGTTCCGAACAAGGTATTGCTGTTGCCAGAGTAAACTCGTTTGGGCTTGACAGATTCTTCCTTCTCAAATATGCCGGTTCTGAGCGCATCTTCAACTGCAAGGCCGGCTTCGTAAAAACTTCTGAAGTCGGCGGTGGTTTGAAAAACTACCAAGTGTTTTGCAAAATCGGGTGCCAAATTCTTTGTGATGATTCTCATTTGCTCTTTTTCTGAGGGCCGATCTACCATCTGAGATGCTTTCCCCCTCCATCTTCTGATAAAGTCAGCAAAGGATTCGCTTGCCCCCATTTTAGTTGCATCCAGCTCTCGAATAGTCATCTCGAGCTGAATATTGTAATTGTACTGAGTCATAAAGGCTGCCCCAATATCTTCCCAGCTTCCTTTCTTTGAAATGTCAAGATTCAGAAACCAACGCAGTGCCGGTCCTGACAGAGTCTGTTGAAACATCTGACCCATGGCGTTCTTCTCGATGTTATACATGGACAGGGTGCCCACATATGTCTGTAGATGGGCCTTTGGATCCCCACTTCCATCAAACTTCTCCCATGTTATAGGTTTGAATCCTTCCGGGAGTTTGGCGCCGGGAAATAGACACAATTTGTCCATATCAACACCCGTGGCGGCTACCTTTTCTTGTTTCTGGACTGATTCCTCGAGTTTGGCGACTTTTGCCATCATTGCTTCCAAGTTCGGATTTTCTGGCGGAGGTGGATTCGGCGGTGGTTGCTCCCCTGGACCTCCTGGTGGCTTGTTCTGAAGGGTTAATCCTTGTATTAGGAGCAGTAGTTCAGCCATCTGACTGTCACTGTGTTCCCGCTGTTCTTTTAAGGCTAGCTTGAGGGCCTCAATCTCACTTTTGTCTAACATATTTGCAGGATCTGCCGAATCTGACTGTATCACTTTTGACTCAGTTCGAACTAATCGTTGTTTGGGAGTTCTGGTCCAACTAGGTACCGTGTTGTTCTCGCTTTTACCAATGATTGAAACTGATAGTAAAAATAAAGTGAATTTAGTGACTGGTGTAAAAAAGAATGTTATGTGCAAGAAGAGTTTATATACAGATGAAGGAATGATGCATGATATGCAATGCAATATGTATAGAAACCACAGTTTTGGAAAGGATTGCCCCAATTTTCAGTGCTCTGTTGAATATATTTGATTTTCTGAAAAGCTTTTGCAAAACAAAGGCCGAACCCCTAGGGGTTGCCTACGTATCCCCATTTTGGAGGAATCAGGCCGTGACGTAGTTCGGGACTACTATTGGCTTTCCCCCTCGAGAAACTCACCATGGCTGAAGTACAAACTGACTCAATTACCATGAAGAAAAAGTACAACCTGACTCAATAAAGCAAAGTACAGACTCGATAAAGCAAAGTTCGGACTTGATAAAGCTCAAACTGTCTTGAGCTACAAAAGGGTAGACTTGACAGTCTCAAAAAGGCCCTGTAGGCTAGGTCTGCCGATAATTGGCTTGCTGCTGATTTCTGATCTGACTCAATCGCTAGTTTTGCTGGGGGAGCATTCTTGACTTGGCTCCGGCTGTTTTGGCGGATTTTCCAAAGCATACTTCTTCTTGAGCTGTTTGGGAGACAGACCATCATTCAGAAGGATACAATCTTCAACACAAGCCTCACAATCACACTCGTCCCAGTATTTATGTCCTGTCACTGGATCTTGGAAGTAGTAGACCGGTGTGCCATCTGGCTGGAAGTATTTGACTGGTGGCATGATGTCTGCTTTTTTATCATCACTTTCTTGCTCTATCCTGACAGTGATCTTGTCGGGGATATTCTTGGATTCATTCTTCTCGGGAAGGTGGAATTCCCAACCTTGACCATTTTTGGAGTCGTCCCATTGGAGGGTTAAGCCTGGTTGATCAGATGTGGCTAGCTGATGAAGCAACTCTTCAAGCTTGTCTTCGTCTGGAGTTTGATTTCCAATTTCTTCATTTCCAACCTCTTCAAGTATCCATACTGGTGCGCCATGATGGACGGTAAAGGTGGACTTGAGCTTCTTGCTTCCAGAATTGGTTACTCATCTTCGGTTACAGACTCTGGTAAAAGAAATACAACATTCTAATTACTGGGAGGGAAAGAGCCAATTGAAGCACTTTTATTTGAAAAGAATTTGTTTATTTAACAGAGCATTTGATTATCGGAATAATCCTTCTTATTACTGTGGAAGAAAGGTGAAAATCTAGGGTAAAAGCTATCATGTATGTGCATGCAAGACAGGCAAACAACAGACAGTAAACAGTAAGCAATTAAGCAGTTAACAGGATATATCACATAACCCTATCCTGTGGGTTCCTGTCTTAGGTTGGAAGGTTCTAGGCTAATCATATGCAAAGGCTGGTTTTGGTTTAGGGGGTTCCCCAGACTAGAGCCAATATTTGCCTCCCAGTGCCAAGTGTACTGCATGGCAAAGGTCGAGTGGCAGGCTGACTCATCACGGTCCAAGGTTGCTGAGCATCCGGGGATGTCCTAACACCAGTGAACTGGGTAAGGTAACCAAGACGCAGCAGCGGGGTTTATCCAACATCGATGCAAGTGATGCAAAAGTTCAGCAATAAAATTGTTTTTCAAAAATCTCACAAATGTTTTTTAAGTTTGGCTCTCTTTTTAAATTAATCAAAATTTTGAAATTTTACTCATGCGAACAACCGAGAAAGCTCCAGTCCGGACTGATCGGGCTTTCACCCTGACATCGATCCTTTCTAGTACGGCGTGAAGCACGTACTTGGTGTCAAGCTTTCAAAGGGTCGTTTTACAAGCGTAAAATGTCAAAATAAAGATTAATTTAAAAATATCCGTCCCCAGCAGAGTCGCTATTTTGTGGACGGTCGACCTCCACGCGCCGGTTGGAATTTGATTTGAAAAATAGAGTCGCCACCCGGGTTTTTAGAAAATGATTTGGGACCCGAGAAACCGTTTTGAGAAAAATGATTGAGAAAATGATTTAAAAAACAACTTGAAAACCAGAGATTCGTTTTGGAATCGGGAGCCAAGTTACGAACGGGGAAGGGTTTTAATGCACCCCGTTTGCCCGATTACAAATCGGTCTTTACTAAACACTTGTGGGATTTTTAGAAAAACGTTTTAATGCCGAACTTTATTCAAATAAACAATTTATCAAGCAAAACAGACGATAATAATGAAAACAGATAATAATGCAAGTTATAATAATAAGCAAACAAAGGTTCAAACTGTTCGTGCAAGGCACTGGTTAAAACTTCAAATTTGATGAAAAGGTGTGCCGTGAGGCACACTGGGTGTACTGTGCGGTACAGAGAGTGTGTCGTGCGATACTGTTCATCAATCAACGGTCGTGTGCCGTGCGATACTGTGCGGTACAGAGAGTGTGCCGTACGGTACTGTTGACTGAGTTGACTTAGAGAATTTCAATCCGAGAGGCCTTCCGGGTTTTTCCTTTCATCATTGGGGATTAAACTGTACGTGAACATCTCATTTTGGGGTGTCTACAATAACCAGATTTGGCCGAGCGGTTCAGCTTGACAGCCGAGCGGTCTACTTGCCCTCATGTTGGCCGAGCGGCTAACTTGTTTGGCCGGGCGGCTAACATGATCGACCGGGCGGCCAATCTTTGTTGTCAAATCGGACAGCTTGTTTCTGCAGAGATTCTTCGCAGATGAATATATTCCCCGGCGCAGGGAATATCATCATCGCGAAAATCTTCAGAAGGATCCTCTCCATCATTACTCCTCCCCCTCCACGGCTATAAAAACCCGCCTCCGGCCTCCACTCCACACGGCCAGACATCCCGGGAAAAAGCCAGACAAAAATACCCAAAAGCCAGAAAACCGAAAACCGTTACTCTACGCTTCGAAACGCCGCCAAATTACCTCCGCTCAAACCTTCGAAACCTCTCTCTTCGTTCCTGTTCTCCCATTCGCTCGGTATCCAACAGAAAACCAAAAACTCTCGCAAAGCTCGATCAATTCGTTCCGAAAGGTACAACGTTGTTCGTTTAATCGATCATCCAGCATTCTGAGGGGAGTTTTTCCTGACTCGGGATGATTCCCGTAATCACCCCCGGGTTCGGGTAACCTTATTTCAAGCAAAACTCATCCCTACGGCTCTGTGTCAGGCGATATCCTCCGTTATCGCACGATACGACCTCACCGGGGATACAACTTTCTCAAAATATACTTCTCAAGTTTGTTTTGAACTCAAAGGGATCTGTTTCCTCCAAAAGAAAGGTTTCTAAGGCGTTCTTCCAGTCTACAAAATTTTCCAAAAAACAGAGGAAAGTTGGCCGGGCGGCCAACACGTATTGGCCGGGCGGCCAACTTTTGGAAGAATGAGTCCCTCCCCTGTTTCAAGAAGAATCGTGCTCTGTTTTCATATTTTTCTGGTTATAAGTTGCTGATATTGCGTCGTTTCCCCTCAGGTTCTGCTTATTTACTGTTAAGTTCGTATATTTCGTTTTATTCCCGTTATGGTTCTATAAACTACTTGTTTATTATTATTGCTTTTGTTTGTTAGAGTCTTGCAATAAAACATTTTCTGAAAAATCCCACAAATATTTAGTAGAGACCGGAAATTGTCCCGGCGAGCGGGGTGCTTTTCAACAAAACCTTCCCCGATCGTAACGTGGCTTCCGAATCCAAAAGAATCTTTTCGCAGACCAAACCTTTTCCAAAACATAAGAGTCATTCTTTTCAATGGTTTCTCGGGTACCAAAAAGTTTTCCATATAAACCCCGGGTGGCGACTCATCATTTTTCGTATTCACTCTTCAAAGTCAAAAAGCACAGAGAGCTCGCCGAGCCACGCGTGGATCCCGACACGTCCACAAAATGGCGACTCTGCTGGGGAGTATTTTTTTTAATTCTTATTATGGTATTTTACACTTGTAAAACGACCCTCGAAAGCTTGACAAAACGAACACGCCCCGCGTGATCGAGAAAGGAATGGTGCAGTAACAGGGCTACGCCCGACCAATCCGGACTGGAGCTTTCCCGGTTGTTTGCCTGAGTAAAATTTCAAAATAAAAATTAATTTAAGAGTGAGCCAGGCTTAAAAAATATTTGTGGGATTTTTCAGAAAACATTTTATTGTAAAAGCTTTCGCATTACACGTGCATCGATGTTGGATAAGCCTCGCCGCTGCGTCTTGGTTACCCTACTCGGCTTGCCGATGTTAGGACATCCCTAGATTCTCGGCAAACCCCGGACGATGATGAGTCAACCTGCCGTTCGACCTTTGCCATGCAGTAAACTTGGCACTGGGAGGCAAATATTGGCTCTAGTCTAGGGAACCCCCTTTAACCAAAACCCAGCCGTTGCATATAATAAACCGTAGTACCTTCCAACCTAGGACAGGGACCCGCATGGTAGGATTGTCTATTATATCTGTTGTCTATCTACTAATTGCTTTCCGCATATCATGTTTACCTGTTTATTGTATATTCTGTTCGCCACTTCCTGCATATATTGCTTCATGTACATACATCTTTCATTCAGCATGCATCGTTAAAATAGTTTAGCCTTAGGTCATCACATCATAAGGATTGCCCTGACAATCACAAATTGTGTTGGATATAAAATGAAAAAAAAAAAAAACTTTTTATTTCTACAATTGGCTTTCTTTCCCAAATGAAAACAACAACAAAAAAAAATTTATTAGGTGTGTTTTTCCTTTGTAGTCATAATGTCTGGAGGTCCCTACAAGAAATTCAAGTCTACGCTCTCCACTCACCATGGGGCACCCGCATGGGTAATTGAGGAAGTCCAACCGGAACAACCGCCAGTAGAACCAGAAGAGCACAAGCCAGGAAAACTCAAAATAGAGGATCACATGGGAGGAGAACTCGATGAGAAACTCAATATGTTGGCTGATGCAAATCTACCAGGCATGTCTCTCCAATGGGATGAAAATGAAGGATGGAAGTTTTGCTTTCCAGAAGAACCAGAACCGATGCCAGAAAAGATCACCCTCATGTTGGAACAAGATGATGGACAATTTGCAATCATGCCCCCTATGAAGTACTTTGACTCAAACGGGCAACCTGTTTACTATTTTGAAGACCCGGTCACAGGTCACAAATACTGGGATGACTGTGAGTGCGATGCATGCTTTGCGGATTGTGTCCTCAACAACGATGGTATGACTCCACAACAGCTTAAGGGTCAATACGTCGGAGAAAATCAGCAGAAGGAAGAAATCCCTAAGACCAGCAAAGGGAAAGAGAAGGTGTATGAAACAGGATCCTCAACCAGGTCAGCATCTCCAGATGGGCCCCTTTCTTAAGAGACAGCTTCTAAGAGCAAAATGTGATTATGCACTGACCCAATCCAGCCAGCAGGGTTTCTTTTTGAAGAATCAAGCCAGCTTGTGATTCTTATTACTTTGATTATCGAGTCTGTCGTTACTTTGATTATCGAGTCTGTTGCTACTTTGATTATCGAGTCTGTTGTTACTTTGATTATCGAGTCTGTTGTTACTTTGATTATCGAGTCTGTCGTTACTTTGATTATCGAGTCTGTTGAGTCAGTTTGTAAAAATGCTGCGCTTATTATTAAAGAAAAATCTTTTGAGAAAAAGAGCCAAAATTGTAGTCCCGAACTACGTCACGGCCTGATTCCTTTGTGGATACGTAGGCAACCTTTGGTCAGGCCGTTGTTTTCACAAATCATGGTATATCCAACTAAATAAGAGGAAATCAGGGCAATCCTTTCATGCATCATGCATCACACATCATTCTCTTCTCCATCTTTGCACATACACTGTACACTGTACACTGCACCCCTGAGCTCCATTTGTGCATATCCTCAGTACTAATCATTGGCAAAAAGAAGAGAAACCTCATACCGGGTTGGACTCGAATCCCCGAACAGCGATTAATTCGAATCGAGTCGGAATGTAGCAGTCAACCGGGGTTTAGCCATGGCGAAAGAAATGACGAAATTCAGCTCCTTAAGGATGCTTTAGAGAACAAAACCAACAAAGCCAAGCGATGGCCCAAATGATGCTCATGATCCAAAAATTGACTTCTCAACTCCCACCGCCGGCAGGAGGATCAAGCAGCCAAAACATGGAGTCGGTATTAGCCAAGCTAGCTAAACTTGAGGAATCTGTTCAGAAGGAAGAGAAAATAGCAGCCACAGGGATCGACATGGAGAAGTTATGCCTTTTTTCCAGATGCAAAGCTCCCCGACAAGTTCAAACCAATGGATTGGGACAAATTTGATGGCAGTGGTGACCCGAAAGCTCACCTGCAAACATATGTGGGTACTTTATCCATGTATGGCGTTGAGAAGGACGCAATGGGCCAAATGTTTCAGCAAACCCTAACCGGGCCCGCACTCCGCTGGTTTCTAAATTTGGACATCTCTAAGAAGAAGACATGGGAGGATATTGGGGCAGCCTTTGTCGCCCAATACAACTACAACATTCAACTTGAGATGACCATCCGGGAACTAGAATCAACCAAGATGGGCAAGAATGAGTCCTTTGCTGACTTTATCAAAAGATGGAGGGGAAAAGCTTCTCAGATGATGGAACGGCCTTCAGAAAAGGAACAAATGAGAATCATCACAAGGAATTTGGAACCGGATTTTGCTAAGCACTTGGTGGTTTTTCAGACCACCGCTGACTTCAAGACTTTCTATGAAGCCGGCCTGGCCGTTGAAGATGCTCTTCGAAGTGGCATGTTTGAGAAAGGCGAATCTATCCCTAAACCAAGACGAGTCTACTCTGGCAACAGCAACACCTTGTTTGGACGCAGCAACTACAACCAGAACCAAGCCGGCCCTTCTAACCTGAAACCCGCCAAAGTTGAACCAGTCAACCAAATTGTAACTCAGTCACGTTTCCAACAAACAGCTCCCCAGCCAAGAAGAGAATTCAACCCACTTCCCTTTCCCCTGGCCACAGTGTACAAAAAACTCCTCGACAGAAAAGCCATCCAACCTCTCAAACCCCGAGAATTACCCAAGAACTTCCCTTCAACCATGACCCAAATAGCTATTGTGCTTACCACCAAACACCTGGCCACCACACCAATAATTGCGTCCGGCTCAGGCACAGAGTCCAAGATCTTGTAGACAATGGAACCCTTCCACTCCCCAACCAAAAACCCAATACCATTTATAATCCCTTACCCAGTCACAAACAAAACAACCAAATTGGCCAAATCTCCCTCGCCTCTACCACAAATGACCTTACCTCCACTATATTCAACCCCAGTCTCTATATCACCCCGATTACCGAACCAAAACCCATTGTCACCTTGCCAAAGGATCTTGGGGTCCATTTCCTCTCATATGCCAGTCCATCAGAAAAACCAAGGTGGAGCGTTGCTGTAGAAGAAGAACAATGGTCTATGAACGATCAAGATTGGGAGGAATCCCGACAAACATTGTTTGGTTCTTTGCTAATCTCTCCAGACCCGAGCCAGTTCATTATCGCTGAATCCCGTGACCAGCCTATTGTTCACCTGCCAGAAAATTCTCAGGTATATCAGATAGATGTGACTGAAGGTACTTCTGAGAAAAGAGACGCAAATCCCTCATATGAAGTGTTAGTCCATGATAGACGTCCTTTGAATAATGTTTCACCACTCGCACAGTTTCAGGAAGAAGGCCACTCTATCATAGAAGCCGCTTTCGGCAATCGGGATTGGTTACCACAAGCATACATCATTGAAGAGTCTTCATCACGGCCATCAGTACCATCCCCGCCGTCACCAGACGTGTCAGTCTTAGTCCCTGATCCAATGGCCACTATTGAAGAGTCTTCATCACGGCCATTAGTCCCTGATCCACGTGTCATTTTCCGAATCTCAATCTAAAGTCGCATCTCTTCATATCCCAGGGGCATGTGTCACATATTGTCTGTTTCCAGTCACTTTCAAAGCATATATATGCAGAATCAAACTTTGAAACTCAAAATTTTGCCAGTGTGAATCATTTTAAGCATAACAAACATGTGCAATACATATAAAAACTAACTGGCATCCCTGTCATAAAAAAGAAAAAGTACATCCATCAAAGGGCAAAACAAACCTAACATCATGAGCTACCATGGCACGCAGGCCATATCCAAGAAAAAGCAAAGCATGGGCAAACAGGCGCCCGAATCAAAACCAAGCATGCAGGCTCGTCCTAAGAACCAGTGCGACGCCTCTTGAAATCCCGGCGATGGCCCACTGCCAAGTGTCGGTACTCCTCAGGTGTGCTCGGGTGATCCGCATAGTCGTCCACACTGCTGTCGCTACTGTCATCACCACCACCACTGTCACTGCTACTATTGCTGCTCTCTCGCCCGTGGAACCCACCGCGACTCAGGAGCTGAACTCCCAAGAACGCTCTCTCTCGGTCTCTCAGTAGAAGACCTCAACACTCTGCCAGACGACTCGACTACAGGTGGGACACGCCTCTAAGCTCCGCTGACATTCTTCATCAAAGGCCTCCTCCGAGGCAATGAAGGAGAGGGAACATCCTGCAAAAAAAAAATGTGTGCATCAGTAAACAGTCAAGAACAAGCAAATCTCAAGGCAAGGCACATGGGATACCTGCTCAGTCTCACTACTACCAGGAGCCCTACGGGCACGCCGAGGCCTACGGCGACTGCTAGGCTCGCCACCACCTCCAGTCCCACGGTCACCACCACGACTACTACCAGCCCCACGGCTGCCGCCTGCACTACGGTCCCCACGACTCCCTCCTGCTCCACCACCCATGCGGCTACCTCTGGTACCGTGGCCGTCTCCAGCACCACGGCCGCCTCCTCGGCCAGCTCTACCACCGCGTCTCCCACCAACGCCATCATCACCACCATCTCCGTCATCACCATCACCACCTCCACCACCAGGATCCTGCACCACTCCAGGCTCAGGTCTGGGCCGCACCTCAGGTCTATCCCCCAACATGAGGGGACGAACTAAGGCCTCCAAGTCACGTATCAACTGGACCTGGGACGCGGCCCACTCAACAGGAATCTGCAAAGAAACAATGCAAGGCATCAGCAGGTAACATGCATAAACATTCAAATTGAAAATGAAATTTGACTATTTCTTTTCTGTCTTTTCAGGATACCTCTGTAGCTGCAAGAGTCACAGGACCAGTCACCGCGGGAACGTCTATGATCCCCATGCCTCCGTCTGCCGTCATAACATCTATCTCTCTCCTCAGCACAGGCAGGGAAGCAGCCGCTGCAGGCACTGGCTCGGCTAAACGATGCTCCATATCTAAGGAATGGGCCAGTGTACTCCTCACATAGCCAACATAGTCCAAAGAAGGGTCGAAAACCAACTGCACATCCAGAACAGTATAAGCCTCCACCTCAGCCGCTGTGTACTCGTGGGTCCTCTGAACTCGCGAAGGGAGCGGGCCTGGCACTCTGAAAAAGTCTATCCCCAGAGACTGACGTAGCACTCTCTCACCCAAGTACCACTGCCAGCCATACGGGGACTCCAACAGCACACGTCCCTGTGTCATCTCCCTGCTCTGGGTCAAGTAAGGCTGACGCCATCTACCCCATGCATTCCAATGAACCTGCAGCAAGTTCCAAGTCATGTTCATAAGGGTCATTACAAAAATTAAGAGAACTTGAAAGAAATCACAAAAGGGTAAAGAGTCATACCGTGGCACCCACACTCTGGTCGAGGAACAAGCGAAAACCTCTCAGATCACCCTTGAACGCGCCCTTTCCCACATACTGCTGCGCCCACTTCTCTGCACGAGGGAACACATCCTTGTTTGGGTGAGAATTTTCGGGAGCCAGTACTCCAAAGACTTCATAAGCCCACACCTACATTTTTGGGAACAAGTCATCAAAATCAGAACAAAAGCAACAAGTGCATAATACAGTCATATGGTGTACAAGGGAAAAGGAAAGTCAGGAAAAAAAAATACCTCAAGGACCCTCCAGTAACCACCAAGCTTGGTCCCTCCCCCACGGACAACCGAGCCCAAGAAAACGTACAAAGTGCACAAGGCCGCACCACCCCAGTCAAACCTGCCCGCTGTCTCCAAGACTGCCAAGGCCGGCAACCACCCCAGGTGAACGTGACTCTTCCTACCAAGAAACAGAGCCGAGCCAAAAAGGTACAACAAGTAAGCCCTGGCCATCTGACGAGCCTCCTCAGCTGACTCTGGCTCATGGTCCCAAATAGCTAGCAAGTGGTCACACCGCACAGACGGCTCATCTCCCATATCTCTCCCCAGAAAGTGTCGTACCGCCGCACGGTCCATGAACAAGCCTGAGTCAAACGGGATCGGATCACCACCGACCCTCAAACCAGTAATCGCTGCAAAGTCCAGCGGGGTGATCGTCATCTCTCCGAACCTAAAGTGAAAGGTGTTGGTGGTGTCCCACCAATGCTCCACCAGAGCTCTCACCAACTTGCGGTCCATCCGCGTCGGCAGTAATATCCTGATAAAAACAGTAAAGCCTGCAGCATCCATCAAGCCCCTCACTATCTGCGGCAACCTCCGATACTGCGCCAAGCAATCGGATGGCCCACCATAGCCCAGAAGAGCCCCATCCACCTGTTTCAAGAACATCACATGGTTTCAATCAGCAAAGCCACAAGACAAGTGCAATAATAAAGCAATTCAAGGGGAAAGAACAAATACAAGTACATACCAAAGGTCTGTTGGAGATGTGAGTCTCCGGGTCCCGCAAAATCAGCTCATCAGGATAAAAGGGCAACCTCGGCTGATATACTGAACAACCGGAAGGTGCGAAGAAGTGAACTCGAGACACGTAAGTCCCAGGGGCGAAAGGCAGCCTGTCCCTCAGTGCTCTCTGTACTGCCTCAACTATAGACACCCTCGCCTCCTCAACACGCACCTCCTCGTGCTCCATCTCCTGCACAGGGTCCCCACCCACCAAAGTCCCAAGGTCTGGGAACTGCTGTATCGCCCTAGCCAGAGTCTCATCAGTCGCACCCTCCAAAGTATCTCCTAAAGTCGCACCTGGGTCTACAGAAGAACCCGAAGGCCTGGGAAACAAAACAGGGTCAACCGGTCCCTCGTCACCGCTACTACCTCTCTCTCCAAGGTCCTCTATCAAAACCTCCTTACCCTTGGACTCCCTGCCAGTCCCCGAACTACTCGGAGCATGTTGCTCCGCAGGTGTCTCTAACACGGCACTCCTAACCTCTGGAGGGACCACAACCGCGCCACCCACCTCTCCCCGAGCGACTCTCGGGTCAGCAAAAACATCTATACCAGCAATATGCATCTCAACATCAGGAGAAAGAGTTCCCATACCTGAAACACCCGTGCCCACTGGCGTAGAACTGCTCTGAGCGCCGACATCACCAATTGGAAGATCAACCTCCATGGCCATATCTCCCTCACCCACCGTAGTGTTCTCCGGCTCCGGATGGTCACGCCCCATGGGCTCATCCGTGGCCTGACCCTCATGGGTCTCCGCCGGATCAACTCTAGAACCATGCAACGAGGCCCCGCCCTCATGCACGACCGTGGGTGCGTCATCTCCCGCTGACTCAGCCGCCCGGTGGGCTTGCTCCTCAATGGAAGCCGCACGGCTGGCCCGTTCATCAACCAAGGCCGCACGGCCCTCCTCACATACTGGATCAACTTCAGCCACGCTCGGAACCAACGAAGACGGACCACCGCCGGGCAACACGGTCACCACTATCTCCTCTACATGCTCCGACGACGACATTCGCTCATGGGGCGGCGTCGGATCACTCCCGTCGGCAGGTATGTCTGCCATGAATGCCGATATTTGCAAAAATCGAGGACTTGGACCTCTTGATTTGAAGAATTTTGGAGAAACTCGTCGAAGGAAGAAGGATTCGGTTGAGGGATGGAGTAACTTCATAGAGACCGTTTTCTGATTTTAACCACGAAGGAATGAAATTTCAAAAGGCCCGACGGTTTTATTTCAGTCGAAAATCGCGGGATTGGCCGGGCGGCTAAGCTCGGCTCTCCTCTCTCTCACATGGCAAATTACAATGCACCCCCTCCTTTTTGCAAGGTATGTTTTCTACACCTCAGTCTACGGCACTTTGATGATCATTTCCAAATTTCCAAAAATGCCCTGGGCGGCAATTCTAATTTTAAACAAACCCCAGAGGTACTTGTTTAATTTTCAAAAAACAAAATCAGATTTCCAAAAATGCCCTGGGCGGCAATTCTAATTTTAAACAAACCCCAGAGGTACTTGTTTAATTTTCAGAAAAACAAAATCACATTTCCAAAAATGCCCTGGGCGGCAATTCTAATTTTAAACAAACCCCAGAGGTACTTGTTTAAATTTTCAGAAACCAAAATCACATTTCCAAAAATGCCCTCCGCGACCTTTCTAATTTTAAACAAACCCCAGAGGTACTTGTTTAAATTTTCAGAAACCAAAATCACATTTCCAAAAAATGCCCTCAGCAACCCTTTCTAATTTTAAACAAACCCCTGAGGTACTTGTTTAATTTTCGAAAAACAAAATCAGATTTCCAAAAATGCCCTCAGCAACCTTTCTAATTTTAAACAAACCCCGAGGTACTTGTTTAATTTTCCAAAATCACATTTCCAAAAATGCCCTCGGCAATTTTAAAAACAAACCCCAGAGGTACTTGTTTAATTTTCAAAAACAAAATCACATTTCCAAAAATGCCCTCGTAATTTTAAACAAACCCCGAGGTAATTCCAAAATGCCCTCAAATTTTAAACAAACCCCGAGGTAAAAACAAAATCACATTTCCAAAAATGCCCTCGGCACCCTTCTAATTTTAAACAAACCCCGAGGTACTTGTTTAATTTTCAAAACAAAATCACATTTTCAAAAAAATGCCCTCAAAAATTTTTTAATTTTAAACAAAAACCAAAATCACATTTTCAAAAAAATGCCCTCGAGAGGTACTTGTTTAATTTTCAGAAAAACAAAATCACATTTCCAAAAAAATGCCCTCAGCAGCCCTTTCTAATTTTAAACAAACCCCTGAGGTACTTGTTTAATTTTCAGAAAACAAAATCAGATTTCCAAAAATGCCTTGAGCGGCCTTTCTAATTTTAAACAAACCCCAGAGGTACTTGTTTAATTTTCGAAAACCAAAATCACATTTCCAAAAATGACCTCAGCGGCCTTTCTAATTTTAAACAAACCCCAGAGGTACTTGTTTAATTTTCATTTCGGTAGCCCCGAAGAACAACGATTGGTCTGATCCCTGCAAACGGGGTACGTAGGAAGCTCTATGCACGACCATGCTTTTCTTCACTCTATTTTACTTGTTTTTCGCACCAGGATAATTGGGACGTCTATGTCTTTGACGTAACTTGCATCACAGAATGATGACTAAGCCGCGTCAAAGAGGGGCAACTGTAGACACCCCAATTTTAATCCAAGTGCATCCCCTATGATGAAAGGAACATGCGTAATTACCTCGGAACGATCGATCAGAGCTCACAAAAAACCAACAAAATAACCAGATTTGGCCGAGCGGTTCAGTTTGACAGCCGAGCGGTCTACTTGCCCTCATGTTGGCCAGGCGGCTAACTTGTTTGGCCGGGCGGCTAACATGATCGACCGGGCGGCCAATCTTTGTTGTCAAATCGGACAGCTTGTTTCTGCAGAGATTCTTCGCAGACGAATATATTCCCCGGCGCAGGGAATATCATCATCGCGAAAATCTTCAGACGGATCCTCTCCATCATTACTCCAACCCCTCCAAGGCTATAAAAACCCGCCTCCGGCCTCCACTCCACACGGCTAGACATCCCGGGAAAAAGCCAGAAAAAAATACCCAAAAGCCAGAAAACCGAAAACCGTTACTCAACGCTTCGAAACGCCGCCAAATTACCTCCGCTCAAACCTTCGAAACCTCTCTCTTCGTTCCTATTCTCCCATTCACTCGGTATCCAACAGAAAACCAGAAACTTTTCTTTCCCAGAACAAAGAAAACCAAAAACTCTCGCAAAGCTCGATCAATTCGTTCCGAAAGGTACAACGTTGTTCGTTTAATCGATCATCCAACATTCTGAGGGGAGTTATTCCGGACTTGGGATGATTCCCGTAATCACCCCCGGGTTCGGGTAACTTATTTCAAGCAAAACTCATCCCTACGGCTCTGTGTCAGGCGATATCCTCCGTTATCGCACGATACGACCTCACCAGGGATACAACTTTCTCAAAATATACTTCTCAAGTTTGTTTTGAACTCAAAGGGATCTGTTTCCTCCAAAAGAAAGGTTTCTAAGGCGTTCTTCCAGTCTACAAAATTTTCCAAAAAACAGAGGAAAGTTGGCCGGGCGGCCAACATAATTGGCCGAGCGGCCAACATAATTGGTCGAGCGGCCAACACGTATTGGCCGGGCGGCCAACTTTTGGAAGAATGAGTCCCTCCCCTGTTTCAAGAAGAATCGTGCTTTGTTTTCATATTTTTCTAGTTATAAGTTGCTGATATTGCGCCGTTTCCCCTCAGGTTCTGCTTATTTACTGTTAAGTTCATATATTTCGTTTTATTCCCGTTATGGTTCTATAAACTACTTGTTTATTATTATTGCTTTTGTTTGTTAGAGTCTTGCAATAAAACATTTTCTAAAAAATCCCACAAATATTTAGTAGAGGCCGGAAATTGTCCGGGCGAGCGGGGTGCTTTTCAACAAAACCTTCCCCGATCGTAACGTGGCTTCCGAATCCAAAAGAATCTTTTCGCAGACCAAACCTTTTCCAAAACATAAGAGTCATTCTTTTCAATGGTTTCTCGGGTACCAAAAAGTTTTCCATATAAACCCCGGGTGGCGACTCATCATTTTTCGTATTCACTCTTCAAAGTCAAAAAGCACAGAGAGCTCGCCGAGCCACGCATGGATCCCGACACGTCCACAAGTATTCGTAGAGTCACCAGATAGCCTATATATATGGCATCATTCATTCATTTCATAAGTCAATTTTGTCTACACTTTCATTGAGTCAGAGTCTTTTCATTGGAGAGAGTACAGACACAAGTCTAGGGATGGGCATGGGGAGGGTAGGGGGTGGATACCACTACCTCCATCCCCGATCCCCGAACCTATATCAATCCCCATCCCCTCCTCGATCCCCACTGAGGATTTTTTTTAACCTCCATCTCCGCCCCAATGCGGGGAACGGGGATCCGCACGGGGAATCGGGAATCCAAACCTTAACTACACTTTTCAAATTTTCCTTGTTGTAATTTTAAAGTAGCATACGACATGATCAAAAGCTGAAGCTTTCAAAAGGTAAATCCAAATTCCAAATGCAACAAATCCAAATGCATATAAAAGCAATTCGAGTCACGTGCAATTCAAATTGGTTTAAATTACCTTTCAAAGTTTGAAGTGGTTTGAATGGCCTGTACAAATCAGTAGTAAGATTAAAGGTAAGTAAAGTAAATAAATTAATCTTTAAATTTACATCGATTCGTACATAATTTTTTCGAGAGAAACTTACACCGATGATCGAAGCTCTATTATTCTCTATGGAGTATGGAGCTCTGTTCGGTTGAGAGAGAGAGAGAGAGAGAGAGAGAGAGAGAGAGAGAGAGAGAGAGAGATGGAAGAATAGTATTTCATGCGGGTTGAAAAATAGTAAAAGTGAATACTAAAGTGGATGTTTTCTGACAGAAGGCAAATCCATGCCTTTTTATGTTCCCAAGCCGACAGTCCTTTGGGGTTTTTTAATACGAGGTTTTATTATATTATACCTATAAATATATATATATATATATATACGCCACCGATCCAGTCAAGGATCCCGGAAATCCCGGATTGAAGCCTTTTTCGGTGTTTTGATGCTTTTAAAAATTGTTTTTGGGAAATCCGAGCCGTCCAATGTGTTCAAAAGGTGTTTTCCAAGGTCCATGCGGGAAATCTTCAAAAAAAAAATACCGAGAAGGGCTTGATCCAAGCAGTTTTTCGCAAAAATTGTACATTTACAGTTTTGCGGAAAAATGCTTGGATCAAGCCCTTCCCGGTATTTTTTTTGAAGATTTCCCGCGTGGACCTTGGAAAACACCTTTTGAACACATTGGACGGCTCGGATTTTCCAAAAACATTTTCTAAATGCTTCAAAACGCTTCAATCCGGGATTTCCGGGATCCTTGACAGGATAATTCGTGTATATATATATATATATATATATATATATATATATGCGTGAATGGGGATGCGGGGAGGGGAGGAGAACGGGGAGGGGCGGGGATCGGGGAGGAGACTGACAATACCATCCCCGATCCCCAGATTTTTTTTAAAATAATTCTCATCCCCTTACCCGATCCCCGAAAAAATCCCCGAATCCCCTACCCATTTGGGGAGGGGACGGGTTGGATCGGGGTGGGTCGGCCGAGATGGCCCTCCCTACACAAGTCTGGTTCAACAAACCCATCGATTGTAGTACTGCTTCTGTGGGGAGTTCGATCAAGTAGTGTTGAGAGATAGACGTCCATGCAAACCGTAAGTACCGTAGCGGGGGCAAATTTGTCTTAAGTACAGAGTGTTATACACTCGCCTTGATCATCATTTCATTTAATCGATTTTCAGGTTTTGAATTCCAATTTTATTGCATTCATATTTTCAGTTTTATCTCAAAAAGTAAACATATTTTCCAACAATCTCAAGGGTAGAAATTGAATTTTACCAACTTTCCTTTGTTGAAATTTTGAAATTGACCCTAGATTTTGAGACGGCAAAAAACGGAAAGTATGAGAATTTTTTTGAGACAGAGGGAGTACTAAGATATTCCACATGGAGTACTAAAGATGTTAACCCGTCTACAAAAACCTTCGAGAATATTTTTTCATGTTACTTATTAATTTAAATAAATCCTAAAAAGAAAGTAAAGTGAATTTGAACCGTTCCCTTTCACTCTCACTGGACACTTTTTCCCGTCCGGATATACATTACATACATTTCCTACTGACCCTCTGCGAGTTTTTTTTTTTTGGGTAATTGACCCTCCGCGAGTTGAGTGCAATATTTGTAATTTCTCTCGTTAACCCCGTTATCTACCGACCATACACTCTCTCTGGTTCGAAGCCTTTTGATAATTAATTATTCGGAGAGTGGATCGAAGATGACGGTATCGCCGGTCCGGTCAAGTGTCGCCGTTGAGTGAGAGTCGCTGGAGAGGAGATCTGTGTCTGCTTCTTTTTTTTTTCTCAGATCTGTGAAGTCGCTCACTCGCCTTTTGGCTGTTGCGGTGTCCGAGTGGTGGTTGATTGAGTGGTGGAGTAGTAAGTGGTAGTAGTTGTTGTTCTAGATTTGTTTCAACTTCCTATTTTGCTTTAGATGGGGTGATCTTTGACTTCGTTCCAATTCACTATGATTTACTTATATGACTTTCCATCTTTATGTGTGATGTGGTTAGTGTATATATATCTATATACACGCGAGATTTAAATCTATGTAAATTATTGAACTACCAAGTAAAGATGTTCTTTCTCGAATTCACTTTTCTTATATCCAACTATGTGCAAGTAAATTAGTTAAACCAGTAAACTAAGTTATTCCAATTTGATTGTTGATTAATTCTTACAACTACTTGATTCATAATAGATTGTTGGTTCCAGATATTGAAGTAGCTGGTATGGTTTTTCTTTGTATTGAGTTACAATATGGCAGTTTTTGATCTTTTCTTTGTGTGTAGGGACAAGTTAGTGAAATGAATTTGGTTTCTGTAGTTGCCACCTCAGTGATATTTCATGTCATCTGCCCAATATAGTGCCTGCAAATTTGCAATGTACTTGATCTGTGGGTTATGATTACTATTTGCCGTGCAATTCAAAAATTTCCTTTTCTATTCCGGATCTCGGTTGTTTTAAAGGGAGGAACAAATACATGTTTGAAGAGATATATGGTTGATATATTCATTACTTTTTGCTTAGCTTAGTTTGTCGAAAGTGCCCATGATTTCCATATCATTTTTTGATGTGAGAACAATTTTTGAGAATTCAGAAAACAATGTAAAAATGTTTCCTAGAAATAGGTGTTTCATACAAGATATTCCCGGAAGAGAACACCTTGTGGGAAGATGTTGGCTATGAATTTTTTCCTATCATCTCTGTTTCTTCTATTTTGGAGAACATAAAACGTTTTCCAGAAAAACCAATGCTGCTAAGCTTCATGATTTTTCTGTCCCTCCCTAATTTTTCACGGGAAAATGAAAATTACTTCCAAGTTAACAGTATGAGAAATTTGAAACAGTTTGTTATTCTCAGAGTAATTTGACACGGGAATGAAAAGTTAATTGGGGATGTTGCAAATATTTCACTTCCGTTTCCCTTCTCTTTGAAATTGCTAGCCTTGTTTTGATGGGTTATCGGATTTTGTGTTTTGTACAGGTACGGTGAGGTGGCTTAGGTTGTTTGGAGGCGATTGAGCTGAACAGAAGTTATATGATGCCCAGATGAGCAAGACTGATGTTATTTGCAGTGGAAGGAGGAGGGTTTTTCTCTTCTTCAGCTTCTGGGTATAGTAAGGGTCTGACCCTTCTTTTCTTGGGCCATAAGAACGAAGAAAAACCGATGAGAGTTTCACCGTGGAATCAATACCAGTTGGTGGACCAAGAATCCAACCCTGACGTCCAGCTGGCTTCTAGGAAAAACCGACTCGTCCGTGGTTGCGCCTCCTTTGTCTGCTTTGGTCGCGCTGCCGCTGGACTTGAGAGCCCATCTCCTTTAAAAGTAGGCCCTACCCAACATCCGGACAACCTTCCGGGTCCTGGTGCTTCGAACAAAGGCAAGGATCATATTCACACAAATGATCCTATTGATGGTGACCATATCAGAAGAAAGCTTGCTCTTAGGAGTAGCTTGAAGGATTCTACAAATGCCACTTCAGTTTCTGGTGGCGCTGCTAATGAATGTGAGGCAATATGTGAGAAGGAAAGCAGTATCATTGGTCATTTGGAAAGGAGGAAAGTGCAGTGGACGGATGCGTCTGGAGGAGAGCTTGCTGAGATCCTAGAATTTGAGCCAAGGTATGAGAAACTCTATATCTATATTGATATAGTTTTTTAGCATACGTTGTTTTGTTATATGATTTAGTCCCTCGTGATATGTTGGGCTACGGATGAGCGTGGGTACGTTCTGGTCGGGTTTTCACAGGGTTTGGTCATTTGAAAATGACAAAAGATTTCGAAATGTTTATGGTGAGCAACTGAACTAATCAGGTATATTGCAGTCAGATTCAGTCGGGTGAGTCGGATTGGTCATTTCCCATAGTCTACCCACAAAATCAAAAGAAGCACCAAACTGCCTGCTGGCTCCCTCCTCTAAACTATTTGCATATTGCCGATATGAGAGACCTTTGTCACCATTGGGAACAAACATCTTGTCTCTAGATCTTCGATTTGTTATTAAAAAACGGCAAAGATAAATAAATCGTAGTTAGTGGTCTAGCGGTAGAAGATTCATGTTCGAGCGACTCAGACTCAGTATGCAATTCGAATCACTTGGGCGCGCTTATTTTATTATGATTATACGTTGAAATCACATTGTTAGTGTCACCCGACTTTGGTTAGACTTTAGAGTTTAGTCCCTCCATCGATAATAGAACTTTACTTTGTGGGCTTCTTATTAAAACTTAAAAGTAAGGTGGCGGTGCCCCAAGACCACTGGATAATTACTCCACACCTGCCCCAAAGACACTGAAAACTATAACTTTTGACAATTTCATTCACAGCCTAATTTTATCTCTTACTTCAAGATTACATTTTTTGGGAAAAGATCTGTTTTTTTATGGTGAACATAAAGAAGATAATGACTGGTTTTGGTTTTTAAGCTAGGAAAGGTGGCGTATTCTTAAGCTTGGAAAGCCATAATTGGGATATATATTCATTAAGCAAAATTGATTGCAATGCAGATATAAAATTTTCCCCAGACTTCATAATAAGTGTGCAAGTTTCTGCTTTGTTATTTGGGTTTTTATCTTTTAAGGGGGTTAGACTTTTTGGTTTGTTTGAATTTGACTATGTTGAGTATTGAGGCTTTGGCACTTTCGGATCAACCTAAGAATATTATCTTAGGCTCCATTCTTTTGCCTTTTTGGTTTTCTGTGTTTTGTTTGTATTTTCTGAAATTCGGGATACATTTTTCGGATTAATCATCCGTTTCGACGAGAGGAGTCTAAAACTAAAAATTATAACCAAAAACAAAAAAAAGTTCACTAAAGACAAAAAAAGTACCAAACAGCTGTCTTTTTTGTCTAAAGTATCGTCTTATACGAACTTTTTTCAACTTCGGTCTCCATTTTTATACTTTTTGTTCCCCTCGTCGATTCGAATGATTAATCCCAAAAATTATGATGAAAAGCTAAACAAAAAAATATGAAAAGCGAAAAAAGTCATGTAGACAAAAAGACGAGAGAATGGAGCCTTAGTGCCTAGTTATTAAACGAAATTCTTGATCTTGGTTGAAAGATAGTTTAGACCTGAATAGATACCGGGTATCCGTGGCGTACAAACTTTTGACGTTGCCCTAGTTTTACATGGTGCAATAGCTATGGTCGAGAGAGTATCTTATGCCGTGAAGAATGAAGATCATGAACAACCGACTTCTTTTCCATAACCAAGTGCGGAGATCAGACTACATACACTTTAATTACTTGACCCCACTGCCAGAATATCCTGGCTGCTCCGCTCTGTCGGTTGGGTCGGACTAGGCAGATTCACAAAAACTGAACCTGCAAACCGCCCGGAACCCGCGATATTCCCCAGTATTGGAACTGCAATATATTTCAAAACTGCCCATATTGCGTCAGATTGGATCGAATCAGGCAGTTTTGTCGAATATTTGAACACCCTACATGGGCCTACCTATGTTATCACGTCTGCATTCTTGTGAGTGCACAAAAGGATGCTATCAAAGTAGTGGTCCTTTGGTAGATTTTCAAAAAAAAAAAAATACTGTAATAATAATAATAATAGTACAGAAGATGTCCTTTGGTATCCTTTAGGAATTGTAGTTTGTTTTGAATATTTTTGCCAATATTCTTCAGTTTCTTGTGTCTAAACTTTAATGGTATATCGAGGGAAGCTGAAATCAGATTTTAGGAATATTAGCATTGGAATTCCCATCACAAATTGCTGGTTCTTCAAATATAGACCTTTTGAGGCATATTTTAGATACTACATTTGTACGGTTGATTCCAAAACAATTTTTTCTTTCCAGCATTCCCTACTTAGCTAGTTACCTTTCTTGCTTCGTGCTTCCTGGAAGTTCATCTACTCTTTGCCGTTGCCAGTGTATGATGTAGGCTGTAGGCTGGCAAGCGTAGTATTGGAAATTGATTTGCATAGTGGTATGTTGTATATTTTAAGCTTGATTTCCATTTAGATTGAATGAGAAGGAGAGGCTGTGCTTCTTATGATTTCAGGAAAATGAAATAAAGATGCTTAAAATTGGATGTGGTTCTTTCTGCCTTGTGGTCCTTTCTCCGAATGATATGCACTGTGTTCGTTTGGTAACTTTAAAGTGGGATTTGTATTTCAAAACAATTTAATTGTGAAAGAGGTGATCGGATGGAAAGTTCATGGGCCCTACAAATAAGTCAAGCACTGTTTATTACCGTTTGACTCCTCCTCTCCACCTTTACGTCTCTCTCTCTCCTCAACCCTGGTTCTGCTTGTGCTTCTCTCTCTCCTCTCTCTCTCCCCTCCCCTCATCTCCTTTTCCCCCAAAGCCAAACCCAATCCCAATCCCCTCCCATCCGGCTACTCCCGCCACCCGCCACCACTTGTCCTTCACCATCACCACCGTAGAACACCTGGACCCGTCAATTTAGTATCAGTGAAAGCATCGAACTCATTTTCGAGCTTATGCTGTACTCTTGGTCGTCAACGGAGACGAAAACGGCGCCCCAGTCGACACCGCTCGGACGGAAGTAGCGATGGACGGACCGCTTGACGGCGAAGGCAGACTCGTCAGATAAGTCGACCTGTCGACGGCGATGCCGATCCGGCGTTGGACGTTGGCGATGGGGGGTGTCGGTGGTGGGAGGAGGAAAGCTTGGGGAGGAGCACTTGTCTTTAATAGTGGCGAGCGGTGGTGCGAGTTGACTGTTTCTTTTGTTGCTGCTGGTGGTCGATATGGACTATGGAGGAGGGGATTGGATGGAAGATGAGGGGAGGAGAGAGAGATGAGAAGATTTCAGTTTTAGTTTTTTTTTTTTTCCGTCAAATTAGTGGTGGCTGGGCCCACTGACACGTGTCACGCCTCCAAGCGCGACATGTGTCTTGTGTGGTTGGAGGTGTGGTTTGCAGAGTCAAAAGTGGAGCCCACTGTTGTGGGATTCCCCACAAAAGTTTGACTAATAAATGGCAGGGTGCTACTCCATGTGCACAACCTGTATTTCGGAAAAGTGTTTTTCAAAATTTTTTTGTTGGGAAGCAACAAACGAACACAGTGATGATCCCTGCAATATTATTTCCCACATATATGTACATATATCACTTTCAAGAACCTATACATAAAGGAACTATGGTGGCTTGCATACTTTTTTGACCATTTTGGACCAAAATGCCCCTTCTATGGATGTTGGGTGTGTTGCGTGGAGGGATACTGAGGAGGGTTAATTTAGTATTTTTACCATGTTTTGCAGGTTACCGTATTGCCCTTATCAGGCTTTTGATGTTTTCCGTTTGAGCCTTGTGGCTGTGGCAGTGTGGCTCTGTGTGTGTTTGTGTCTGTGTGTTTTGTCCAAATGTGCAGGGTCATTTTTTAAAAAACACAATGTGAAGTGTGAAAATACATGTATGTGTTCATTTTTCTCTCTCTCCCCCCCAAATTGGGCATCAACTAATTAAAAAAGAAAAGAGAGGAAAAACTGGCATTGAATTTTTTATTTTTATTTTTGGTTTAGTTGATTGTCTAAATATCCCTTTCTTGCCTCATGTAAACCTCTAGAAGTTTTTTAAACCAAATGTCATTTTAATTAAGCCTTATTTATCAAAAAATAAAAACAAGAATAATGGCACCTAATATAATTTGAGCTTGAAAAAGGTACTCTCAAACTTGTAGTATTAATACAACTAGCTGACTTTCTGCTGGAAGGGGTGGGAGAAGATTAATTCTAACTCTAGGAAATGTTAGGTAAAAGGGGGGATGTCTTACAAAGTGAACAATAGTTAGGTAAAAAAGGGCATTAGTTATACATGTCGAGGTATAAGGTTACATAAATATATTTCTTACAATAAAGAAAGTTGCTATTATTTTTCTAAAAACGATCATCTTTTTAAATTATTATGCTCTATTGTACATGTCTTTATGTGAGGAATGTACATAGGAAGTAAAATATGTGCACGCAGGAACACAATGTGAGAACAGTAACATATCTCGATGTATTTCCGGTTAAATGTCTTCCAAAAATCCCATGTGGTATAAATGGACAAAAATTTGGAATGAGCACGAGACATGACTAATATATATAATTGTGCGGATGTGACAGTGAGTATATATACGAATGACCTATGGGCCAAGCGAAGCCAAACCACACTAAACTAATTAGTGCCCCAGATCCCAATCATTCATCATCAGCTACATGAAGCCGAGTATAGATTGTGAAGTTCCATAGACACACACACAGAGAGAGAGAGAGAGAGAGAGAGAGAGAGAGAGAGAGAGAGAGAGAGAGAGAGAGAGAGAGAGAGAGAGAGAGAGAGAGAGAGAGAGAGAGAGAACATTTTCTCATTCAACTGTGTAAAAGGCAGGGCTATACAACGATATGTATAAGAGAGTAAACTACTAAGACTAAACTACCCCTAGGAAATATATACATAACAAATAGACCCTTAACTCATAACTTAACACTCCCCCTCAAGTTGGTGCAAATATATCTATCAAGCCCAACTTGAACACAATGGGATGAAAACTTTTGCTACTAAACATCAGCTAATTGGTCTTCAGATCTCACAAAAGGCATGCATATCAAACCGTTGCTCAACTTCTCCTTGATGAAATGCCTGTCAATTTCTATGTGCTTTGTTCGATCATGTTGAACGGGGTTATGAGCAATGTTTATGGCGGCTTTGTTATCACAGTAGAGCTTCATAGGACCACAATCAGGGAATCCCAAGGCACGCAAAAAGGTTTGGAGCCATAAAAGCTCGCAAACACCATGAGCCATAGCTCTGTACTCGGCCTCTGCACTGGATTTAGCTACCACAGACTGCTTCTTACTCCTCCATGTAATCAAATTCCCTCAAAGGAAGGTGCAATAGCTAGAAGTAGATCGCCGATCATCAATAGAACCAGCCCAGTCTGCATCAGTGAAAGCCTCCAATCTCAAGTGACCATGATTAGAGAACAAAATTCCTTTACATGGGGCAGATTTAAGCTACCTCAAGATACGATAAACTGCATCAAGATGACTAGTACGAGGTTCATGCATGAACTGGCTTACAACCCCCATAGCATAGGAAATATTTGGTCTAGTGTGAGATAAGTATATCAGGCGACCCACAAGTCTCTGATATCTCTCCTTATCTGTATGCTCCCCCACATTGCTACCAAGGTGATGGTTGGCCTCAATGGGAGAATCGGCTGGCTTACATCCCAACATACCAGTTTCTTCCAAGAGATCAAGGATGTACCTCCTTTGAGAGATAAAAATCCCTTTGTCAGATCTAGCCACCTCCATTCCAAGAAAGTACTTCATGGACCCTAAATCCTTAATCTCAAACTCTTGAGCAAGAAGATCCTTAACGCTAACAATTTCATCCGCATCTTCACCTGTCATTATTATGTCATCCACATAAACAATAAGCATGACTCTGTTTGTATCCAAATCTCAACATGGCTTTGAGAAACCTGTCAAACCATACTCTAGGAGATTGCTTCAATCCATAAAGGGCCTTTTTTCAATCTACACACCTTTCCCTCTGTTACAAAATAGCATGACACTTCTTCCTCTAAGTCACCGTGAAGAAATGCATTTTTCACATCAAATTGTTGAAGGGGCCAATTCAAAATAGCCGCACTAGAAAGCAAAGTCCGAACAGAATTCATCTTAGCCACAGAAGCAAATGTCTCGTCATAGTCAATGCCATATGTTTGAGTAAAGCCTTTGGCAACAAGTCTGGCTTTGTATCTCTCAACTGCCTCATCTGCCTTGTGCTTTACAGTAAAAACCCATTTGCATCCCACTGGTTTCTTTCCCATTGGAAGAGTAACTAATTCCCAGGTGCCATTCCTTTTCAATGCTGTCATTTTCTCTGCCATAGCTTCTTTCCACTCAAGCATTGTGATAGCTTCTTTCCAACCCTGTGGAATAGATATAGAAGAAAGAGAAGAGACAAATGCACGATACGAAGGAGATAAACGGGAATATGAAATAAATTGAGAGATGGGATGTTGAGTACACACTCTAACTCCCTTTCTAAGAGCAACAGGAGCATCAAGATCATCAACAACAGTAGGAAGAGAATCATTACCAGATGAGTCAGAAACTGGAGTAGGGGATGGAGATTGGCAAAGTGGCACGACACATGTAGACTTGCCTTCATTCTTTCTAGAAAAGGTCTGTAAATTTGGCCTAACCAATCTTCCACCAACATCATGTTCCACTCTTTCCGCAGGTAAAGGTTCTTGCCCTGAGTTATCTTCCTCCCCCTCACTAGGACAAGGTAAAGGGTAAGACCACGACTCAGGACAACAACTCTTCCTCCCTCATCTCTTCCTGTCGAGCATTCTCCCCCTGAAGAGATGAAGTGGACAAAGGATAAAAGGATTCTGTTTCCCAAAATGTGACATCCATGGAGACATACGTTTTGCGAGAGTGCGGGTCATAGCATTTATAACCCTTCTGAGTGGGAGAATAGCCAAGGAAAATGCACTTACGGGCTTTGGGATCCAGCTTACTACCTGGGTGCTTAGGAGCATGAACAAAACAAACACTACCGAAGATTTTGGGTGGAAGAGATGAGACCCGAGAATAGCCAGGAAGGAACTTAATAGGAGTTTGGAACTGGAGAACACTAGATGGCATGCGATTGATAAGAAAAGCTGCAGTAAGAACAGCTTCACCCCAAAAATGTTTAGGAACATTCATGGTAAACAAAAGTGAACGGGCTACCTCAGCAAGATGGCGATTCTTGCGTTCAGCAACTTCATTTTGTTGCGGAATGCCAACACAAGAAGTCTGAAAAATATTGCCAGAGTCATTAAGATATGCCCGAAAAGTCCCATCTATATACTCAGTCTCATTATCACTACGAAGCACTTGAATGTTAGCATCAAATTGAGTGCGCACCATTTGGTGAAAATATTTAAAGCACGAAAAAATCTCATTTTTTGCCTTAAGTAAATACACCCAAGTGACACGGGATGACAATCAATGAAAGTAACAAACCAACGATAGCCTGAAAGAGAAGTAACGGGGGAAGGACCCCAAACATTAGAATGTATAACCATAAATGGAGAGTCACTTCTTTGATTAACAAGAGCATAAAAAGAGCGTTTGTGTTTAGCAAGTTCACACGCTTCACAAAAAAACTTACTCCTAGTACAGTGCTTAACTAAATTAGGAAAAAGTTTTTCTAAAATGCCAAAAGATGGATGGCCCAGTCTACGGTGCCACTGATTCAGTAAAGAAAGAGCCGAGCCTACATCCGCTTCAAGAGCTTGGCCACATGACAGAGGTGGAACGACTGGATTAGGTGTAGGCTCCAAAAAATGTAGTCCACCATAAGCTTTACCACTGCCAATCCTTCTCCCCGTACCCAGTTCCTGAAAGACTATGAGTAGGAAAAAATGTCACTGAACAATTTAAGGAATGAGTAAGACTACTAACAGAGAGAATGTTAGTAGAAAAATTTGGGACATGAAGAACTGAAGCAAGTGAAATGGTTGGAGAATAATGGATGGAACCTTTCCCAGAAATAGAAGATAGGGACCCATTTGCTACTTTGACCTTATCCTTACCAGAACATGGAAAATAGGAATAAAAAACGGATGAACAACCTGTCGTATGATCAGTCACACCAGAGTCTATGATCTAAGTAAGTGAAGAGGAAGCAGTGGATGCACTAGTATGAATACCTGTGTGGGCAAAGTGAGAGGAAGTAGAAGCAATGGTAGGTGAAGTGTCTAGCCTTGACATAAGGTGCCTGAGAGTTTGTAACTCCCCTTGAGAAAGAGCACCACCATGAGAACCGTCAGAAACAGAAGTACGTAATCTGCCACCATTAGAATCAGGTAGAGTCTCCACTGTGGACTCTGAAACATGTGCATGAGAACGCACACCTCCACCTCGGCCACCTCCTCGTCCACGAGAGGGACGACCATGTAATTTCCAGCAAAACTCTCTAGTATGACGAGTCTTGTGGCAATAATCACATTGAAGCAAATCACGGTCTATGACACCTCCCTTATCCCCATGCTGAACTTGAGCAGTCTTACCATCCCGTGGAGTAGGAATGGCAGCTAAGGCTAATCGATCTGGAGGGGTTGGATGAACCATAGCATTCCTTCTACTTTCTTCTTACTGAACACATGCATAAGCTTCGCCAAGGGAGGGAAAAGGGATGCGACACAAAACTTGCACCCGAATCGGATCATATTCGAAGTTAAGGCCAGCAAGGAAGTCGTAAATGCGTTCTTGCTCAACCATCTGTTGGAACGCAGTTGCATCAGGAGTACAAACAGCTTGAAAGCCCCTGTAACAATCAAGTTCCTGCCAAACTCCACTCAATTCGAAATAATACTCAGTTAGAGATCGATTGTTTTGATCTAACCCCCGGAGTCTCCTTCTCAACTCAAAAGCCTGAGCAACATTCCCTTTCTGTCTCTGAGAATAAGTTTGTGCCACAACAGCCCAAACCTAATGTGGAGTTTCTAGGAACAGAAAGTTATGACGAATGGTAGCTATTATAGAGTTTAAGAGCCATGTCAATGCTAGAGCATTCTGAGAAGTCCATACGTCAAGTTCTGGGGTACCAGCAGCTGGTTTTGGAACAGTACCAGTGATAAATTTCAACATGCCTTTAGCTGTGATTGCCAGAGTAAAGCTACGGGACCAGAGTAAATAGTTGGTCCCATCCAATTTAATTGAGCAAATATCCAGAGGCACGTTATCGAGAGTCATAACACGACTCGACTCACCCTTTGCACTAGCCTCAGCATTTTTGAGAGTCTCAGCCATAAGAACTAAGAAAAGGCCGTGGTGAGCTGCTGAAAAACTCCAAGAAAATGAAATAACAATACCTCACAGCATTGAGGAGGATGAAGTAGATCCAGAAAACACCCCAAATGACAAAACCCAGCTGACTCGTCAGAGACTGTACGGTCCTCGTCGGAGGTTGTACAGTGGATACGAAGACAACCCAGTGAGATTCCAAGGACAAACAGGGTGAAACAGTCGATTTCAAGCAAAAAACAAGTCATACGGTGGTCGTCGGAGCTGGTCGGAGGTTGTACTGCCGTCGGAGGAGGTTGAGTAAAACCCAGTGGGTTTCGGAGATAACCCTGTTGAAAAAACACTCTATCTGCAGAAAAGGACCAAGCGACTCACTGTACCACACTCGATCTTCAGAAAAAAAACCGACATAGCGACAGTCTCTATTCTCGATCTACTGGAAGAAACACTACCAATGGAGGAATCGATGCTATGATACCATGTGAAGTTCCACAGAGAGAGAGTATCGAACATTTTTTCATTCAACTGTGTAAAAGGCAAGGCTATACAACGATATGTATAAGAGAGTAAACTACTAAGACTAAACTATCCCTAGGAAATATATACATAAGAAATAGACCCTTAACTCATAACTTAACATAGATGTATGAATGACCTATGGGCCAAGAGAAGCCAAACCCCAATAAACTAATCCTTAGTGTCCAACAATAGTCCTTAGTGTCCCAGATCCCATCATTTATCATCAGCTACATGAAGCCTTCCTTGCCATCTGTCAAGGGCCGTATAATCGATTAAATGTTCTTAATTCACATCCTTTTTAAAATTGCATCCCTGGTTATTGTATCAACTGGTTATTGTATCAACTGGTCTCTGTTATATGTGACCAACCACCTTAGCATATTATATTTGAACGTACCTCAAATTGTGTGACTCCTACCAATTCTCGAATTTATTCATTTGTGATACCATGTCTTGTAGTCTCTCGGCTCATCTGCCTTGCAGTCGTTGATGGAGGGGTGAAAAGGGGGAAGAATGGTAGTGCAAATGGGCCATTACTGTGAAAGTGTATCTCTGTATTAGGAATATATGATCACATAATAATCATATATTCTGTATCTTTTAAATTAGGCATTGATTTTGTAGTTTTGGTAGCATATCATGATCTTCTACTTTAGGTAGTATATCGTGATTTGGTTGTAATATTTTGCTTCCTTTTTAGGTGTAGATGTTCTCCTATTTAATCATGTAATAACCTAGTTATTGAATTATTCAGAAATTCAGCAATACACGTTGGTTTAGTTCCCATTATTCTGTTTCATGGTATCAGACCAAGGTTACGAACCTTGGCAGTAACTTGTCTGGTTCTTCTCCTTGGAGAACATCGTGTTCTTCTACCTCTGTCTTCCTTCAGTCTACCTATCTCACCCATCGTCTGTTCTCTCTCTCTCTAGATCGAGAAATCCCATAAAACACAGGAAAAAACCAAAAATCTCAGACCACGCTGGAAAACCCAGAAAACAGGGGAAAAAAAAAAGCCTCCTTGAATTACCCACTACTATTCCTCCTTCCCTTAGATCACCGACGACCACACACCGTCCGACGACCCTCGCCGTTATTCCCCAGACCACGTCGGACCTCCGGCAATCTCGGTTCAAACCAAACCCGACTCTGGTGAACTAAAAAACACTCGATCTGCACTTGTTGAACTCCGCCGAACACTCTCCATCCATCAACGACCCTCGCCGGAAAGTCGCGACCTCCGACGAGTCTTCTCTGACCTCCGGCGACCTCGGTACAGGCCAGCCAGATACCTGTCGGACACTTGACAACTCAGATCTGTCATCAACAAGACTTATTTAAGCCTTGCCGGACTCCTCTGACACTCGCCGGAGCTCTGACAACCAGCCTTCAGCCTTCCCAGACCTTAGTGTACTCAGGTGACCCTTAGTTTTGCCTTGGGTACTGTTTCTTACTTCAGATCTACACGACCTTGGGTACTGGTATCTCTGACTTGATATATAGCAGTCTGTCTGATATCGGTTTTTTATTTTGCTTGTGGTTCTTTATCTACTCTGAAGTCTCTGTGGAATTTCAGTATTTGACTACCTTTTCTGTTAGCATCATGTCTGGAGATAAAAATCAGTTTATCAATGTCCGTCTGACTGGTAATAATTATTCTTATTGGGCTAATGTGATGAAAAATTTTTTGGTTGGTAAGGGGGTATGGGGACACGTTGATGGTTCAACGCTATGTCCATCTGATCCAAAGGCTGAAAATTATGCCACTGCACTAGACAAATGGACCATAGAAAATGCACAGATTCTTACTTGGTTTCACAACTCTGTCGAACCAAGCATTGGGATGAATGTTTCAAAATATGACACTTCTAAGAAAGTCTGGGATTACTTGAAGGGTATGTATCTTGAATCTAATTTTGCAAAACAGTATGAACTTGAGTGGTCTATTCGTAGTGCAACACAGGGTGATAAAACTATTCAAGAGTTCTATAACGAAATGACTACTTATTGGGATCAGTTAGCTTGCATGGAACCTGCTACTTTACGTTCACAGCCTGAGCTTATTGAGTATTGTGAGCAACGGAGGTTGGTCCAGTTCCTTATGGCTCTTCGAGCTCAGTTTGAGCCCCTTCGCGGGGCAATTCTGCACCGTGTTCCTCTACCTTCTGTGGATGCGGCTGTTCATGAACTCATTGCAGAAGAAAGCCGGTTCAAAGTGGCTAGTATGGCTTCTCCTGGTTCACAGTCAGTTTTTGCTGCTCCGTCTGCTTCCTTCCGTTCACCTCCGGCATCTCTGTTGCCCACCCCAGCATCCCATCTTACTCAGTCAACGGGTAAGCCCAAGCCTCAGTGGCCCCAGACACCTGTGGATGAGTGCAGCTATTGCCATCAGAAGGGTCATTGGAAGCATGCATGCCCTAAGCGTCTTCAGCCTAAGGGACGTAATGCTTCTCAGTCAACTAGTTCTTCAGTTTCTCGGGCACCACAACAGCATTCTCGCCCTCCTGCAGCATTGGCCACACCTTCCTCCAGCAGTACTCATTCTCCTCCCCCCGTTTGATTCTGAGCAGTTTCAGCAATATCAGGCTTACATGGCAGGCATTCAGGGGAATTCTTCCCAAGCTTCTGCCCTGACTACCACTACCTCAGGTTTGCATGGTGGTTACACCACAGGTATCTTACCCACCACTTGGCTATTTGATTCTGGTTCCTCTCATCATGTGACTCCTGATTTGTCTCTTCTTAGTCATTGTATGTCTCCTGTTTCCCCTATTAGTATTTCAACTGCCAATGGCTCTCCAATGCAAGTTGTTTTTATTGGTTCCATCCTTTCGACTACATCTTCTTCTCTATCTATTCCTGATGTCTTTTATGTTCCTCAGTTGACATTGAGTCTTCTTTCAATTAGCCAGTTGTCTGATTCAGGTTTTGATGTTATCTTCTCCTCTTCTGGTTGTGTTGTGCAGGATCGGGATTCCAGGAAGCAGATTGGGGCAGGCCGTAGAGTTGTTGACCTCTATATCTTGGAGCATTTGCATATCCCACCAGAGACTTCTTCCACTGCTGCGTCATCTTTTCGTTTAGATAATAAATCTTCTCCTTTCTACCTTTGGCATTCTAGATTAGGACATTTGTCTAGTGAGCGTCTAAAATTTTTGGTTAAATTTGGTCATTTGGGAAACATTTCTATTAGTGATATTTCTGCCTGCAGTGGTTGTAAGTTTGCTAAAATGACTGCTTTACCTTTTAATAAAAGTTCTTTTGTTTCTACTTCTCCCTTTTAGCTTGTTCATACTGATTTATGGGGTCCTTCCCCCGTTGGGTATACTTAATGACACATAAGTCTGATTTCTTTAAGATTTATCAAAGTTTTCATGCTATGGTTCAAACTCAATTTTCTGCGTCTATTAAAATTCTTCGCTCTGACTGGGGTGGGGAATACTCTCTTTCTGAGTTTGAAAATTTTTTAGACACCCATGGGACTATCCATCAGTCTTCTTGTACTGATACTCCTGCTCAAAATGGTAAAGATGAAAGAAAGCATCGTCATCTTCTTGATACTGCTCGGTCTTTGCTATTATCATCCTCTGTTCCCTCTGTTTTTTGGGGAGAAGCTGTTCTCACTGCAACCTATCTTCTGAATCGGATGCCCACTCCTCTTCTCTCCGGTCGCTCTCCTTATGAGCAGCTCTATGGTCAGGTTCCTCACTATTCTCTACTTAAGATGTTTGGTTCCACTTGCTTTGTTCTTCTTCCCAAGAAAGATCGCACTAAGCTCAGCGCCCGTTGTGTCTTAGGCGTTTTTTTGGGATATGGAATTAATCAGAAAGGCTATCGATGTTATGATCTTGTGACCAAAAAGCTGTATGTATCTAGCATGTCGTCTTCTTAGAGCGTCTTCCCTATTTTACTCTTCCTCCCAAAACTACTCTTGTAGCTAAGGAGGATTTGATCTGTATTGACTCGTTTCCTATAAATGTGCCTACTGATGAATATACCTCTACTCTTGAGGTTTCTGATATTTCTGCAGCTCCTCCTCACCGCCCTCCAATCACTCAAGTTTACCATCGCCGTCCAACTTCTTCTCCTGCTCCCCAATCTGCCTCTGAAGATCCTGATCCGCCTGCTCGCCGGTATCCTACTCGTGATCGTCATCCTCCGGTAAAATATGGTTTTTCTAACACTTGTTTCTCCTCTTCATACCAATCATTTCTTTCTCGAATTCACACTTATTTCGAGCCTAGGTCCTATAAAGAAGCCTGTCAAGATAATTGGGTGGATGCCATGAACGCTGAACTCGCTGCTCTTGCTCAAAATCACACTTGGGAGTTGGTTCCACTCCCGCCTGGAAAGAATCTTGTTGGTTGCAAATGGGTCTACAAGGTCAAGACTCATTCTGATGGCTCCTTGGAACGGTACAAAGCTCGCCTAGTCGCTAAAGGTTTTTCTCAGGAGTATGGCATTGATTATGAGGAGACCTTTGCTCCCGTCGCTAAAATGACCACTGTTCGCACTTTGATCTCTGTTGCAGCTGTAAACAAATGGCCTCTTTCTCAGTTAGATGTGAAGAATGCCTTTCTCAATGGCTTTCTCTCCGAAGAGGTTTATATGCGCCCTCCTCCTGGCTTCTCTCATCCCTCTGGTACTGTTTGTCACTTACGTCGGGCTCTTTATGGATTGAAACAGTCCTCTCGCGCTTGGTATGCACGCTTTCAAGCTGTGGTTCTTCAGATTGGCTTCAAGCCAAGTATGCACGACTCTGCTCTCTTTCTTCGCCATACCTCTCATGGTCTAGTTCTTCTGTTGCTCTATGTTGACGATATGATCATCACCGGTTCTGATACTGCTGCCATTAGTGACGTCAAACGTCATCTCTTCCGTGAGTTTGAAATGAAAGACTTGGGCCCTCTTCGGTATTTTCTTGGCATTGAGGTTGCTTCTTCTCCTCAGGGGTATCTTCTAAGGTAGTCTAAGTATGCTTCTGATATTCTTCATCGCGCTCATCTCACCGACACCAAGACTGTTGATACTCCTCTTGAACTTCTTGCCAAATTCTCTGCTTCGGATGGTGTTCCTCTTGAGGATCCTACGGAATACCGTGAATTGGTCGGTTGTCTGGTTTATCTTACTGTGACTCGCCCGGATATTGCCTATGCTGTCCATATTGTCAGTTTGTCTCTGCTCCTCGGTCTACACATTGGGCGGTTCTGTTACGCATCCTTCGCTATGTTCGTGGTACTCTCCATCAGTGTGTTCTTCTCTCTTCTACATCTAGTTTGACACTTCATGCTTATGCCGATGCTGATTGGGCCGGGGATATTAGTGATCGCAAATCTACCTCCGGTCTGTGTGTTTTCCTCGGTGATTCTCTTATTTCCTGGCCAAGTAAAAAGCAATCTGTTGTTGCTCGATCTACTGCTGAAGCTGAATATCGTGCTATGGCTCATGCTACGTCTGAACTTGTGTGGCTTCGCTGGCTTATCTCTGATATGGGTGTTTCTGTCACTTCCCCCATGCCTCTTTATTGTGATAATAAGAGTGCCATTCAGATAGCCCACAACTCGATCTTCCATGAGCGCACTAAGCACATTGAAATTGATTGCCACTTCATTCGCCAGCATCTTTAGTCTGACACCATCACTTTACCCTTCATCTCTTCTACGCTGCAGTTGGCGGACTTCTTCACGAAGACTCACACTACTGCTCGGTTTCGCTTTCTCCTTGGCAAACTCTCGATGCTCTCCGGACTCGCATCCTGAGTTTGAGGGGGTGTGTGAAAGTGTATCTCTGTATTAGGAATATATGATCACATAATAATCATATATTCTGTATCTTTTAAATTAGGCATTGATTTTGTAGTTTTGGTAGCATATCATGATCTTCTACTTTAGGTAGTATATCGTGATTTGGTTGTAATATTTTCCTTCCTTTTTAGGTGTAGATGTTCTCCTATTTAATCATGTAATAACCTAGTTATTGAATTATTCAGAAATTCAGCAATACACGTTGGTTTAGTTCCCATTATTCTGTTTCAATTACCCTAACACAAGGTCACATTTTTATTAATCAAACTACTGATTAAAATGACTAAAGTCTTATTTATAAGCTAAGAGCCCCTACTACAAAGGAAACTAGACTCCTAATTTGAAAAAAGAGATTATCCTTGTCTTTGATTGCTAGTTTGTTTCAGCTACAGTTTCATTCTCGTGGTTGCTAATAGAGACACCGCTCTCTATGTAAATCTTCCATCAATGAAGATTCTACAAACATTGTTGGCGCTCCAGACAAATGCATAAAAATTGTTGGTGCGGCTCCATTCTTTGAGATAAGTTCCTTTAGTTTGGTTGTTTCCAACTAGGAACGATTAGTCAGAAGGGGTCAATGTGGGTGTGGAATGTTCTTTTTTTGGGCTGCCTTTGGTTTTTCTTTTGGTTGTTTTTTGGGTTCAGGTGGGGCTGCAACACTGGTGGTTTCGTTTAGTCAAGTTGTTGGTATAGATTTGTGGAATTAGGTTTGGGCTAAAGACAATTTAGGTTACAATGTAGGCTAAGTTGATGGGCTAGGTTTATATTGATATGGGCCTATAGCGTGGGCTAAGTAAATGGGCTAGAGGTGAATGGCTAGACTTCTATTTTTCAATAGTGGGCTTGTCTCAGCTGGAGAGTTGGGTTTAGTTAAACGGGTAGTCTAATAGCTGGTTCAGGTAAAGGTCTTGCTTGATGCCTGAATTAGGGTATTGAGAGTTTCACATACAAAACTCTGCATTTAAGGTCTTGCTTACTGCAGCGTTTGTGTATTGCTATAAAGAAATCTAGTCTCAGACAATCATGGAATACTGGAAGCAGAAAACCAAGTGAGCTGGGATTAAACTGATAGCAGTCGACATCATCCAAGAAGGTTTTGTAGGAATCGGCGATACTAGTGGCACGACTGACAGATCGGTCTGACTTGTGGCTATAGCTTCAGATTCCGTTTTAGCAGAATTCTGGGTGGGTTGGCAAGATTCTGACCAAGGTGTTTCGGGTTAAAACACTTCATGTTGGCAACGACGATTTGAGTGTCACAGAGAATGGAGAAAGAGGGGAGATGTGGGGAGACAGAATCATGATCGAAGCTGTGATACCAAAATGATGCACAGCAGCCACATGCACAACACAAGGCCACATCTTTAAACTTCATTCTCATTCTCATTCTCATTCTCATTCTCATTAATCAAACTCTACCAATTACAATGATTTAAGGTCTTAATTATAAGCTAATAGCCCTATAACTCAAAGGTAAGAGCCCTAACTAAAAAGGAATCTAGAATCCTGATTTGAAAATGTGATAATTATTGCCTTTATTTCCAAATTATCTTAACTTAAAGGAAACTAAATAATTGAATTTACCCCCCCAAAAAACTAATTGGCGAGTAATCAAATGTAATAATACATTTTGGAAATCCCAAGCGAAAACTCCATATGAGTTTGCATCGTTCCTCTTATGCGTTGCTTTTAGCGGCACCCTATGGCAATGTTGGCCATACAGGCCATTTTTCTATAATTTTTGTCTTCAGTTTTGCGAAGACTTCGCGATTGCATAATTGTGACTACATTGGATATATCTTTTTATATGTAGGTACTGAATGCTCTTCCTTCACATCTTCATGTATTCCTGATCTTTATGATCTTGTTAAAAAGTTTTGTGAGCCAAGACAACCCCACCTTACCTAGCACATTTCATTCCTAAGTAGGGATACCAATGAGTTCTAATACCTTACCCAATTTCATTCTCGTCAGTGTGCCTTTGCATTCTAGACGTATTCAAGAGTTTCCAAAGTTAGATTTCCTCTTTTTCCCAATATCATCATCTCTCACAAACACCTTTCTCACTTTTTATATGCTTGAACTTGAGCAAGATAACTTGTTTTACTTTCTCTTAACTTAGCAAAATTATACTCTGTAAATGTTTTTTTTCCCCTCTCTCTCCCTCCTTACTGTCAGATCTAGCGTAAATATCATCCTAAGCTTTTATCTTAGCGTCTCCAATGGTTTTCTTATCCTCTAAGCTAACTCATTTATAACTTTTAAAATTTTCCTCATTTTCTTCAGTTTGCTAGTTTTTAAAGCATTCATTTTGTGCATTAAGTATACCTTGTACCTCATCATTCAAGGACCTAGGTCTCGAGCTGGGTGTGTGAGTGTGTTTGTATATATTTCTGTAGTTTTTTCTTTTAATGTATGTGTGCATGGGTGGTAGTGTCCGGGGAGGCCTGATTTAGAAAATATGAGAAAATGATAGGCAATAAGATGACAGGAGGCAGCCTTGAGAGGAGACAAATTGGCAGTGAGGGAGCGGTCTGCTGTCTTATTTCTTTCGTTGAAATTCCATTTTACGATCATGAGTACCCAAAAGGCATTTGGGTTAACAAAGCTTAAAATGTTGGTAGGCGAAGTGATAAACGTCGTCTTCCCTACAGAGATGTTGTAATCAAGTGATAGATATGGTATGGAATTGCCAGTGGTGTGACAGTATCAGTGTCGAACCTCCACAATGAAAATAGTCAGTTTCTCCACTAAAATTTCTTATTATGTTTCAGCACCATATATAGGGTAGAGCAGTAGAGTTTTTTCACCTTTTCCCGATATACAAACTCTTTTGTCATTGTAATAATGATAACTGGTTTATTATGGCAGTGACGCGGGTGGATCAGATGATGAATTTGACAATGGGAATGAAAGGAGCTGTTCGTGCAAAATTATGTAGCTCTGATTTTTACGTAAAACTGTGTCTGGGGCTCACCAGTTCAACTGTAATGCCATGAAAGAGGTAATGATTCAGTTACCACTAACAGAGCTTACTTCATTTGTCCCATGTTCTTCCAAAAATTTGGGCAAATGAAAAGCGGGATTTTGAGACTGTAGGAGAGAGATATGACCATTCCTAGGATTTTTAATCTGGACTAGCTTTGTCAGAGTGATGAGTTGCGTCTATATTCCATTGATAGGGATTTTGATTTTGTCAAAACGGGCGTTACCTCATTTTCTTTTGCTATGTTTCTTTTGTATTCATGCTATTATCACAATATTGCTGCAATCACATTGCTTGTTATTTTTTATTGTGTTTGATGGTGGTTCTTCAACGCTAGGTGTTTTGAGCTCTTAAACAATTGCAGTCTCAAAATCTGAATTTGGAGCTGATTACTGTGCCTAATTAGCATAAGTGTACGTCAATGGCACTGCTGCAATAACTGTGAAAGTGGTGGAACATCTGGGGAGACCTAATTGTTGATTCTGAATTTCTATGATGAGGAAGATTTTTTTTTTGTTTTTGTTTTTGTTTTTGGATGAGCGAGAGTTTTAAGGTTCCTCCAACTCAACCTGATAATGATTTTGGGGTGGTTATTGGAAGAAACTTAAATGGATAAGTACTCTGCCTAATTGCTTATTTCTTCTTCAGTTATGTTGGGGCACAACGTTTTAGGTATCCCTGCTTATTTGCTTATTTTGAGAGACAAAATAGGCAAAGGTAATCTCCTTAAAATACCATTCGGGATTGCAAAACGTACCTGAACTTTGCATTTCTGTATGCGTTGTAATTTCGATTCTATTCAAAAAAAAGTAAAGAAGAAAAAGAAAAGATGGGGGGCATGGCAGTGTGATGGAATATTATTATTAACGCATTGGATAGGGGAATTGTCTCCTTGCCTACGTGACCGAGTTTGAAGCTTTACACAAAAAAATGTTTGATGCACATCCAAGCTTACATTTTCATATATGCACCCATTAAACGTGTGTATGATCCAGATTGTGCCACCTCATTGACAATTGTAACATTTTTTAGTTTTTCGTAACTTTTTAGCAATATGATTCATAACATTTTCTACGATTCGTTACATTTTTGTGTCTCGTAACTTTTATAAAAAAAATCGTAACTTTTGGAGCGGTGTGTATCATACACACCCAAATAAGGGATGTGTACTGTTGCCTTTTCCTAATCTAAGTATTTCCTAATCTAAGTAGCATCACTAGGGTGGGTTCACTTCCCAAAACCCCCCTTTCTTTAGGAAACCCTGGAACTTTTATCTACATGCTGCTTTAGTTACATATTGATAAAATCAAGATAAAATCACTCTTGATTTTATCAGAAAAGTTGAGATTTTATCAACCCTCGTCCTCATTTGATAAAATTAAGGGGTGATTTTATCAAATTTTGATAAAATATTTTGAGAAACTAGGCAAGTACTATTGGGTTTGATGATTGCTGTGACATTTGATTCGAGCTCTCTTCTTTATTATAGGTCTATCGTAATTGTTTGGATAATTTTCACTGTATCACTCGATGAGATTTTATTTTTTTTAATTATGGATTTCCTCTAGACCTATGAGAGATGACTATTCACTCCTTGAGGTTTGTATCACTCCATGAGTTTTTTTTTTTTTTTTTTTAAATTATAGATTTCCTCTAGACCTATGAGAGATGACTCTTCACTCCTTGAGGTTTGTACGCACTTTCACTTATACGCTACTTGTTAGTCAATAGTTACGTCAATGGTTAAAATCTTGCAAGTGGGGTGGTAGTTAAGTTGTTAGCCACCTATATCCGATGCATTAGATCAAAATCTTACAAATATACTACTTATGTTGGCCCTGCGAATATAATATTTGTATTTAAATATTGCAAATCAACATTTCTTGACTACCATATTTTTTTTGTAACTGCAGAAAAAATTCATCAACCTATCAAGATCGAAGTATAGAACTAACACAATAGGAGATCGAAGAATGCATTGAGAGAACCTCAAAGAGTACAGTGACACTTCTATTGCCGCTACTAGCAAAAACAAAACCTACTTCTTCTAGGCCTTTCAGATTTTTGTAAAACAGAAACTAAATTACAAAACGAGACATATTTAATTTTTTTTTTTTGGTAAGTAAAACGAGACATTATTGACAAGATGATACTAGGCAAAACAACAAAAGCTAGAAATCATGAGACGTCCTCGGCCAACAATGGACCATGCATCCGGCAAAACCTGCAAAACCTCCCATATGACAGTTACCGAAAGTCACCTTCGTCTTCCGATGACCTCACTTTGAGGGACGATGTCAAGAATTTCACTACGCAAGGACAAAAAAATTTCCCAAAATACTTTGTAGGGCCAGTCTATATAATTTATAGGAATTTTTTTTTCTTCTATATAGAACTAGAGGTTTTCTTTTTCTTCTTCTTACAGGGGCGACCGCCCCTAGTGACCCCCCTAATTCCATCCCTGGTCACTTTATATCTATCTCATACCTCATTGTCATCTGCAAAGTTACAACCTTTCTGAAATGAATAAAAGTAACCAACAAACTCAAGTGACTTTTTTCCTAATAATAAATAACAAACAATGAGTAGTATCTCTTTTTTCAAAATATCCTTGGGCATGACCTGCAACTTAGAAACTCAGTAGGATGGCGTTGTTTTATATCTTTAGACGGGACCTACTAGTGTACGATAGAATTGTTCCTTCATAATTAATTGAGGTACGCATGAGGTGCGCATAAGTTGACACCAACACTTGATTATAAAAAAGAAGATATATTATATGGTGTTCGATCGATTTGTTTCCATTAACTTCATAAAAAAATTCCATTACAATATTAGAGCATCTTCACTCCTTACCCAAATCTTACATCAAACTCAAAGGGTGATTCTATTTGCAACCCTTTTTTTTCTCCATACAACCCATGACAATGCCCTCAATTTTCATTGTTGGCTAAAGTCCTAAATGCCCCTACAGAAATCTAACACCCAAACGTCCCCTTCTTCTTCTTCTTCTTCTTTCCTTTTGCCCTTCTTCTGCCTCTCCACCGCCAGAAAATCCCGCCACCTCCACTGCCATCCTCACTGCCAGCCATCGCCATCGGCACCAGCCATACCCCACCTCCATCCACCCATTGCCAACACCATCTCCACCTCCTTTGTTAAAAAAAATTCGACCCAGAAACTACGACATTTCAGGTTCGAAAACCGACCATTTTTTCGACATTTTCAAACTGAAGCAAAATAACGTAATGATCTTAGACAATTTCAGTAATTTAAAGCTGTAAATATTACAAGATTTTGGCAACCAAATGTCGAAATTTGTACAATTTTTCGGTATCTGGATGTCATTACTATATATTTAGCCCGTAGACACAAGTTCAGTAAGTGTAAGTCGAATCTCTGTCAATTTTTTGACATTTACAAGCTGCAAAAATATTTATTTTCGATATCGTGTCGTCAAAAATAGATAGGGAATATATGTAAAGTCCACGTGTTCGACATATGGTTGTTGAAAATGGATATGTATTTCAACATTTAAAGTATGAAAACCGGTCGCATTTTGGATTTTAATTTGCAGACAATGGAGAGAGAGAGAGAGAGAGAGAGAGAGAGAGAGAGAGAGAGAGAGAGAGAGAGAGAGAGAGAGAGAGAGAGAGAGGATTTTATCGGTATGCTTCAACGGCGATGAAAGTCCGACACTGTTGGTGGTGGCAATGGCAGACGACGGGAGTGAGGGGAGGGAGAGAGTGGAACAGATGAAGGGTATTTTTGGGGGTGAAGGGGTATTGTGGGAAGTTTAGGTGTATTTAGTGGGTTTTATGGGGTAGATTTGTTTGAAAATTTTTAGGTGTGGGTTACATGGAGAAATTGGGTTGTGTGGAGAAAATAATGGGTTGCTAATAGAATTACCCAACTCAAATTGGAGTAAAAACCACCAAAAATCTCACTCCACTCCTTCACCAAATTTGATATTACTCAAAATTTTCACCAAATTTGGTGAGAACCAAATCCAACATCAAATTTTGAAGGTCATTTTCTCTCCCTCAAATTTACAACAATGCAATTAATGAGGCTTTTTCTCAAATTTATGCCTAGATTTTTTTTTCCCATTGGAGTGCTCCATACCAAATCAAGTTTTACTCAAATTTAGATAAAAATTTAAGTAATGGGTGGAGATGCTCTTACAAAAATCTATTTGCTTGGAAAACGAAATCAAAGAAGATGTGTTGAGCAATAATTTATGGGTAAATTTCACTGACCTCTCCTGAGGTTTCTGATACAAATATTGACCTCCCTTGAGGTTTAAAAAATTCCACTATCATCCTCTGACATTCTCTCCCAAAACGGTGTTAACCTTCTTCAAAAAGTGACTGCCATACGGCTAGGGGTGCACATGCCTCGAGTCGGGCCAAGTTCGGACCAGGCTTAGACTAGATACTAACGAGACTTTTTCATGCCCAAGCCTGGCCCATTAAGAATCGGGCTTCATTTTATATTCCCAAACCCAGTCCAATTAAAGTTTTGTTCCCATACTCGCCCAACAAGCCCATTTATTTTTCTTAAACGTGATATCACAAGCATAAATAAATCAACTACAATGATCACAAATTCGAATTCACAACTGAGAATACTTAAAATTTTATGTTCTCGCTATACTATTTAAAACAAACCCATAAAACATTATGGTTCAATAATTAAATTGTCTCTCAAAAGGCAATAAAAGTGTTCAAAAAGTGGAACTCTCCAACATTCATAAAGCTTAACATGCAAAAAAATTATATTCGGGCCGGGCTCAGACTGGGTCTTGAGGATTTTCCCAAACCCATCTCATTAACTAATCGGGCTTAAAATTTCAACCCAGCCCAACCCTATAGGCCTAAATATGTATCCCAAACCCTAAAAAAATCGGGCTCGGTTGGGTGGGTTAGGCGGGCCACCGGGCCGGTGTGCACCTACCGCCTCCGCCACAACTACCAACTACCAACTACCAAGACTCGGTTTGAAGGATTTAACTTGCTTTACATTAACACAGTGAATTTGCAAAATCTAAAACAAAAGAATAAAAAATAAAGATTTCTTATGAATATGAATTACTTGGATAACACTTAAAAACATATTTTTGCTTCTAAGTCTAGAAAAAAGGCATCTAATTACCATTAAGATAAGTCACTTTTTTTTAATTACCATTAAGTTAAGCCACCATTTTCTGGGGTTTTGGCACTTAGGGTATCATACGGTTTCATAAGGTTTTAAAAATTTAGGCACTTTCATATGGTTTGAGGGTTTAGGCACTTCCATTAGGGTACCCTAGGATTTAGGTTTCGGCATTTTCATAGGGTACCCTAGGGTTTAGGTTTATGGTGCACTTTCCTATTATAGGGTTTTAGTGGTTTAGGCACTTTCATAGGATACCCTAAGGTTTTAGGCATTTTCATTAGGGTACTCTAGGATCTAGGTTTCGACACTTTCATAGGGTACCCTAGGGTTTAAGTTTCGGCACTTTCATACACTTTGGGGATTTGAGAGAGAGAGAGAGAGAGAGAGAGAGAACAACCAGTGATTTACCTTGGGTCGATAAATTGCCTGATTCACTGAACTTATTACCTGGGCGGTGCTTTTCCACAATTTATTTGACCTGTTGGTGTATGGGCATTGTAACGCCCCATGTAGACCACTGACCCAAAATGCTTAAGCCCAAGGTACTAGTAGTCTCTTACATGGTTTGTTATATACCTAAGATCACTCATGTAAACAACCAATGTGGGATTAAACACCATCTACCCCTAAACTTTGGGTATTACAATCTTCCCCCCTTAGGGATGCAACGTCCTTGTTGCATAGTCCCAGTAACTTCCTCTGGTGTCCGTGGTGGCAGAGCGCATCCTATCCACCACTTGGACCAGGGTGGGGCTCTGATATTAAGGGTGTTCGAAGAGTTCAAATTGGGATGTCTACAATGACGAACAAGTACGAATATCAATATATTGTCACGATATGAATACACTTTTCTCGGATATCGATACATTCTCTACACATTATTCTCCACTCTAAAGGTTGATGTTAGCATTTTCCTAGTATGAAACAAGTTTTCTTGACATGGTCAATTAAGTACCCCCCACTATATCAAATTTTTGGGACCGCCACTGTGTATAATATGTGAGGAAAAAGATAAGAAATAGGAAAGAGAGAAAGAAGAGACTAGAAAAAGAAAGATGTTATAACTTTAAAAGAATTCACGATCCACTACAAGTCTACAACTATACAATTGGGTTTCAATATCCTCCCTTATGGAAAGCGAGTTACATACACTTCCAATTTTTCTAAAAATCTCTATCTCCTCAACAATCGGAACTGTTCATATGATTTGGCTCGTCGAATTGGATGTCCACCAAAAAAATCTATGTTGATTAGACACTCTCAACCACTTCATCGAAATACTCTTATTAAGAAAAAATAGACTGTCTAATCATTTTTTTGCAAAAAATAAATTATTCTTATCTGGCTGCTACTTACTGGTGTCTGATGCAACTTAAATTTTTGTGCATATTATTTGTTAACCTCTACCATATAAATAACTTGGATTATCGAGAATTCATTCATATGTGTGTGAACTACACCCGCTATCGTAATCGAATATGAGGATAGTTGACTGAAAAAATAATGCAGAATCAAGCGGGGGCACGTGAGGTAAAGTGCACCCTGCTTGTGATGTGTAATTGACGAGATTAGAATATTGTTTAACTAGTACATCCACTCTCAATGGATCTGGCTCCGCTCCACTAATGGGAGAGGAGCTTCCCATCCAGTTCCTTTTTGTTTGGGGCTCATATTTATGATCGGAATCGTATATTATGTAGATACTTCAACTATGCAAAAAATCGTGTTCATTGGATGCCATTTGATCCTTGATCCAAAAGCATTTATGTTGAAAAAAGCGAGAAAAAGTGATTTCGATCCAGTGTGGCTGGTACATGTTTTTCAAGATTAATGTGATCTAATATGATTTACCAAAAAAAATGTGATCTAATATGAAATGGTACCTGATCAATAAAATTCTTTGCATGGTTGAAGTACGCGACAAGATCTAGCGACAAGATCTACATAATATACGATTCCGATCATTAATATAAACCCGGTATGGGATCCAAAAAGGAGGACTGGACGACAAGCTCCTCTCCCAATATTACTGGAGAGGAGAGCCAGACCCACACTCAAAATAGGCACCGATTATAAATTGGGCTAAAATTCTGAATACTGATAATCAAATATTCAAAAAGTGGTTATGTACTGAATACTGATAATCAAGTATGAGAGGGCAAAACTGCACACGAGTCATATCACAGGGACTTAAATGAAATTTTCAGTTACATAAACGGCAGGCCAAGGATGGCCACCTTGCCATCTTCTTCTTCTCCACCTTATGACTAGTCTCAGCCTGCATTTCATTCCCTTTCCTTGCCACATTCATCTTCTCCTCGCTCTTTGCTCGTCGCCTTTGTTGTTTTTGTTAATGACATCTTCCTTCTTCATCAATAACACATACATATCATGTCAAAACCAAGACCATCAGTGCAGCTGGTGCAACCACACATGTATGGGTTGTGCCCAGGGCAAGTATTCAATAACGAATTCCCCGTAGCGAGATTTACACGAGTTGAAGATGGGAAATGAGTATGTCAAAGCCAACTATGGAGACGCATGGAGATCCACTGGTCAGAGAAATACTAGCAATGACTCAGCCGGCCATATGAATCCCCGGACTGAGCCAAGGGATAGCACTCCTACTCAAGATGATAATTTGGTCACTAAAGATGGGAAGACAGATAAGGCGGTTGTTGGTGGCGGTGACAGTGGTAGTTGTAGCGGTGGTGGAAATATTTCTGAGAGGATGTCATCTTTGAATGTGGTTGGAAAGGAACGGCTGGTGGACGGATGGCCAAAGTGGTTGACTGATAATATCCCCAGAGATGTTTTAGCTGGATCTGTCCCTAGAAGTGCAGATTCCTATGACAAGCTCGATAAGGTTAGCCTTTTTCTACATTTTTTACTGCAGGCTGTACCCACAAAATCAACCTGTAGTATGTCGATAATATTTTTCCCATATTTCTAAGAGATAAATTTCTCCCCTTCCATTCACGAAATCAGCTAGCTAGTTATCATGAAAAACTATTAGTAGTTCAACTATTCGATCTTATATTTGCACTAATGAAAATAATAACCGCAGTTTAATGCAATCAGGATTGCTCTATGTCCCCTTGCAGATTAAAGTTTTTCTTCTTTAAAAGTTAAAACCAATTGGAAGTACATTAGTTACTTAATTTGCTAGCTTGTCAAATAAGTATTTGATCTGGATTCGACAAGTAACGTTTCAATTTCACATGAACAGATAGGGCAGGGAACCTATAGTAATGTGTACAAAGCAAGAGATAGGGAGACCGGAAAAATTGTTGCACTAAAGAAGGTGACATTTGATACATCAGAGCCCGAAAGTGTGAAGTTTATGGCACGAGAAATCATGATTTTGCTGGAGCTAGATCACCCAAATATTGTGAAGCTTGAGGGGCTAGCCACATCAAGAATCCAATACAGTCTCTATCTGGTCTTTGACTACATGTATTCTGATCTATCCAAAATTGTCTCCCGGCCTAATGACAAGCTCACAGAACCACAGGTTGAGAATTTCTTAAGTGTACTGTAATAGTACGGAGTATTTACTTTCGTGCAGGAAATATTTTTCTTCCAAAAATTTCGCAAATGAGAGCTTACGCAAAGTATTAAATCCAATTCAATGTAGCTACACAAACACACTCCCGACAAATTCAGAAACTCTAACGACACAAAATTTGGAAGGGAGAAAAAAAGTCCCCACGAAGTGGACTTTATAGCTCAAAATCATGCAAGATTGGAATGACATTGATCGCGGGGTATTTTGGATTTGAACTTTTGCTATCATGAGATCACCTGCTAGGCTAGTTAAATGGCAAAAAATGAGCCTCTCATACTAGGACATAAAAGCTTAACCAGTGGCAAGAATGTTGCTCTAGATAATCCATTTTACAATGTTCTCTCATTGAAGAGAGATTGCATTGGAATGTTACAATCTTCTCTCCCTGCCCCCACCATACATAAGTACTCTCCCCACCTAACAGGACGGACTGTGTGTGGTGTTTAGATATCAGAAAGGTAATTGATAGGTGCCCAGCCGACTGCATAAAGGATAGATTAAGTTGATTAGATATTGGAAAAGGTAATTTGATCAAATCACATTTGTTCTTAAAAAAATAGACAACTAACAGATGTTACTGAGAATGGCTGTCCTGTCCACTAATTTTTGACAAATTTCATCTAATTCAGTTTTGACTTCTAATTTCAGATAAATTTGTTTCTGCAAAAATAATTAACAGTTCGAGCCTTGAAATATGAACACTCGGATCAGCTTAGCTCAACGCTATTGATTTTTCCTGTTCTTATAGTATTGTTGGACATAATGTATTGGGGTTGAAGATTAGACGTCTACAAAAGACTTCCCAGTTGCTAATAATAAGAAATACGGATGCAGATCAAGTGCTATATGCAGCAACTGTTCTCGGGACTGCAACACTGCCACGAGAGGGGAATTTTACATCGAGACATCAAGGGATCCAATCTGTTAATAGAAAAAAATGGGATGCTAAAGATTGCAGATTTCGGGCTTGCGAATTACTTTGACCCAAACAGAAAGCACCACCTCACTAGCCATGTGGTGACGCTTTGGTACAAAGCACCAGAGCTGTTGTTAGGGGCTACAGATTATGAGGTCGGGATTGATCTTTGGAGTGCTGGTTGCGTCATGGCTGAGATGTTTGCCGGGAGGCGTATTATGCCTGGAAGGACTGAGGTAATCAAATGCTGCTCTCTTCAATCATCAAATTCTCTCAAGTTGTAAGTTTTGGTATGTAGTTGTTTTGTGTTTGGCAGAATTTGTGGTCTGATAAAATCTTGCATCATGGCACGAACTGCCTAACAGAGATGGGCCATCTATTACACAAGTGATTTGTTACCCTTAAATCTTACATGGCTCATCTAATCCACCCAAGCTAAGTCAACATAATCCAGAAACTACTCCACTGTCAATTGAGTTTAGGTTCGATCCCTCCAAGAAATCTCACAGTGTATCAGAGGGTTTGAGTGGACGGGCTCACCTCCTCAGTCCATACTCCCACTTGTTACCAGGGTGCATGTGAGATTCTCACATCGCTCATGTAAACCACAATAGCTAAGATGATATTCCACATCTTACTCAGAGAGATTCTTTTGGGATGGATTCACTTTCCACATAGAACTAAGAAACTCTCTAATTGCATTTATAATTTTAAGTCATTTGATCCAGCACTGTAACTTATTCTGAAAAAAAATACTCTGTTTTGATCCATCCAAATGGAAAAACATTAGCAGCTAAGGTCCATGCTAAAACTCTTGAACCCCTTGCCCTATAATTCCTAAGTGAACCAACTAAATATATCCTCCATCTTCCAAGGCACACCGCTGCCACACACGAAGCCATGTTCTAACTCACCAAATTAAGACTGCCAAACTACAATAGGTGATGCAGCATGTGAAGGGATGAAAAGGGGAGGAGAGACAGCGTAAATGGACTACAACCTTAAAACTCAATTCTTATAGAATCAAACACTACACATACAACATCAAAGAAGTTCTTACTTATAGACGCAAAATCATAACACAAGAAATTACAGTTTTAGTAAGTCTCCAGAACACATTCATAACAAAACATATCATAACTAACTACTTATCATCGTGATCCTATCTTATCATAACTAAATATAATAATGACAGCGAAAATTTTATTGGACCAAAATTTACCTCCGGCAAATAGGACTAATACAATCCGCATCAATAGGGACATGAAAGGAAAAGATGCTGGTATGTTTCTCTTCGATTTCTGCACAGGTCTCATGCATGACTCTCATCCACCGTCATTCCCCAATTTCTTCGTCTATCACTAGTACTCAGCCATTGTCGAACAACTATCCACAATACAAAAGTCCACTTAGGCACATGTTTCCCTCCCCAAATCACCTCACCGCCAATTCTGACTTGGTACAAATGCCTAAGTGCATTCCAAGTAGAGCTTACAGTAAAAGCCCCAGTTGGGTGAGCTAGCCATCTAGCAGTATCTCCTTCATCAAAGATCTGGCGTAGAGTAGGATTATTGAACTGGATTACTCTATTTCTCAATCTTCGCCATCTCTTTTGAATCTGGCGAATAATTAAAATTGAAGACAATTTGGCATTTATAGATCAGATCTGCCTAGGTTATACACCACGCTGTCCCCAAATCCCTTGCATATAAGGGGCCTTCCCTGTATCCCTTCTATGTAATGCATTATCTATTAACAAAGTTGATTTCTCAAGGGCTAACCCAATTGTAATCTGTATTGAATCACTCTGTAATCTGTATTGAATCAAGGGCTAACCCAATTGTCCAATTTTTCCTAAGCATTGATCTTTGAATATATAGGAGTGATCCATTTGGCCCAAAGGGTTTTAGCTTTCGTACGCAAGCTAGGCCACAAAGGTCTCAACAATGTAAATATATTTTATTCCTTTATTCTCATAAAGCCCGAACATCCTTCCTATTATTTTTTACTTCTTTTATTGCCTTATTTGAAATGATAAATATTGAACTATATTAAACTTGTATACTGAAATGGACTGCCTGAATAAACCATGGCTTAGTTCCATATGATAAAAAGCTTAGTTGACCACCCATTTATCCTTTTCAGAATCTTTTTCTGTGGGTGTGGCAAGGATCATTGAAGGCATTCAGGCAAATTTTCTGTGGGGAGGTTCTGATCTCAAACGAAGACTTCATCTGGTTTCTTGGTCTAAAATAACTCAAGGGAGGGGCAGTGGAGGCCTTGGAATTAGAAACATTAGGGAGATGAACGACACTTTGTTAATGAAATGGTGGTGGAGGTACGGCATGGAGAAGAACGCGCTTTGGAGAAAGGTTGTCAAGGCAAAATACAAAATGAATGGCAGTAATTGGTCACCAAAATTAGCCATCTCCAGAAAAGTCTCAACCATTTGGAGGGACATCTTGCAAACAAAAGAGCGAAACCCATTATTGCACTCCCTCTTCTCAAGCAATACCACTATCAGAGTTGGTGATGGCAAGCAAACTCTATTCGCTAGACAAATGGTCAGGATTCAAAGCTTAGTGAGGCCTTTCCACCATTATTTTCACCGGTGTGTCATAAGGAGGAGCTTATCTCGTGAGGTTTTGGCAAGAAGATCTCAAAGCACATCAATGGGTACTCAATTTTAGAAGAAGGATTTATGATTGGGAGAATGATTTTCTTGTTGAACTGTATTCTTTCTTGGATGGCTCGAGAGATTGTGGTCTCTAATGGTTCCGATGACAGACTTGTTTGGGCAGCTTGCCCTTCTAAAGTCTTCTCGGTTAAATCTCTCTACAATTTAGCGAACCATCAATCCCTTTCTTCAAACACAGCTTTTGATTTAATTTGGAGAAATGCGGCGCCATACAGATTCAATGCTTCAAATGGTTAGTGTATCTCGGTAAAATCAAGACTGCATTATCTCCTCAAGATTGGTTTTATTCAAAATGAACAAGAAGCAACACCGCAAATTCTGTTTGAACCATATTGAATCAAGTGGATCACCTTCTTCTTCATTGTGATCCAGTTTGGGTATGGTCCAAGATTCTAATTTGGTGGGGAGTCCAATGGGTAGTCCCTCAATCGATGGTTAGTCTCTTTTTTTTTGGTGGAAGGACTGGAAATTGAAAAAAGAAGAAGAGTAATCTGGGAGGCTATTCCTTTAGCTATCTTGTGGACCATCTGGAACACTAGAAATGCATTAATCTTTGAAGGTTCTATTCCTGATTGGGACAAAATTTCTGACCTTATCAAGATAAGGGTGGCTCTGTGGGTGAAGGCCAAAGTCGGGGGCAGTAATTTCTCTATGGATGATTTTTTATTGAGGCTTCAAAGCATTTTAGAATCCTTGTAATCATGCGTAGTGCTCCAGATTTGTTGGCTCTATGCTTCATATTTTTATGTTGTCTTGTTTGGGTTGGCTTCTCGCTATCCTGGGGTCTGAAGTGGGTTGTTCCATTTAGCGGTTGACTTTTTTCTCCCGTTATTCGCAACTTGTTTCCCTTCTTCCCTTTTAATCTTTGTATCTTTTTCAGAGATTAATAAAGTTTTCTGCTTTTCAAAAAAAAGAAACCAAAGGAACACCTAAATATTTTTTACTGGAAGGCACCCCTCAGGAATAGGAAGAATGCACCTCATATGTTCCTTTAATAGATATTCATTGTCATGCCCCGGTAATTAAACATAAATAAAAATATAAATATAAATACAACTCAATTTCTTCTTTAAAAAGAAAGAAAGAAAAGGAAGGACAAAAGGTGTCCCCAAAGTTGGGCAATTTTTAAGCCAAAACCAAACCTGTTACTAATGCATTACATAGAAAGGATATCCATCAATATCTCATACCGATACATATTACATTGCCAAATAATATTTCATAAAGTGCAAGAAGTATACGCCCCAAATGGGCTCAATAGTACCAAGTACCACAACTTAATCCCGAAAAAAAGAAAGAAAGAAAAGGAAGGACAAGAGTTGTCCCCAAAGTTGAGCAATTTTTAAGCCAAAACCAAACTTGTTAATAGATAATGCATCACATAGAAAGGATATCCATCAATATCTCATACCGATACATACTACATTGCCAAATAATATTTCATAAAGTGCAAGAAGTATGCCCCAAATGGGCTCAATAGTACCAAGTACCACAACTTAATCCCAAAATAGAGTGTCTCATAATTAAAGTTCTTACCGCCAAAATGACAAGTTTACAAATTTCATGGCCCCTAAGGCCTCACAAGTCAAAAATATACGAGGCTCTCAAAAATAAAAACTAGAACTTATCCAAAGATCCTCAACCCTTCAAACCCACCTGCGAACTTGAAAAATTTGTATCAACAACAACATGAGCCAAAGCCCATGTAGAAAATATGCTAAACGAATACATGTGCACATATAAAGGATGACATAGTAATCGTATAGGTACATAGATATAATTTCCAAGCATAAATATAGTCAATATGTCCTTTTCTTTTAAAAAATAAACAAAGTGTAGTATACCACTAACCAAGATTCAAGAACAACAAATCAAACTCCATGGGATGCGAAACTCGAGAAACTCAATGAGAAAAACAACTCAACGCAATATCTCAAAGTCAATCAAGCTAAGTCTCAAGCTTACTCAAAACCAAAGTTCACATGTTGTCCACTGAATCCCACACACCCCGGCAACCACACTAGATGTGTTCCGGTTCGACTACACTTTACGGGCTACTGACCCAAAGGACAAAGCAAGATACTCCACATGGATTTATAGACTTTCACTGACCATGTCATATTTGACCCGAGCTCTCTGGTGACCGAACTCAAAACCCCCAAACCACAACAAAATCCAAACGTTTCAAACTCGCAAATAATGGCACTATGGCCCCAAATCATGTAAACCCATCAAAACTCTCAAATCACCAATTCAAAAAGAAAAGACTCCATCAAAACTATTTATCTCAAATAACATTATTCAAGTTAGTCATAGGACATAAACTCAACATAGTCTAATGTAGACGTCCACTATATGTACTTGAGTTTCCAGCAAAATTCGATAACCAAAAAAAAATAAAAATGTTGTCTCTGACTTGCACGCGCTGGTACTGCCTAGTGAGCACGCTCTGCATGAGGGAGGAAGTGAAGCGAAGTCCCAACTCGCCAGTGTACCAAAAGTAATATGAAATATATAAGCGTGAGGGCACCCTCACTTCATGAGCTACCTTTTGGGGTTGAGTTATACCTGAGATTGTAATGTAACAACATTTATTATGATAAGAAAGCAATTCAATTCGTAAGCATTATAACCAAAAACAAATGGGCATTAACTAAAGTCTAATCACTTTACTACTTAAAATCAACTTCCATATAACTCAAATAAAATGTAATTAGAGGTATCTAATCCAAACTACAAAACAAATGCAAGTAGGATACAAATACCCAACAAAAACAGGGATTCTTGTAACAGCCATATGCAATAGTACCAAATAAACAATCAAAACACAAAATACATGTACATCAACACATTACACACCAATATTTAAACATTTAGCATGGATTCATACTTTATAGAGCAAAACCCAAAATGCTAGAAACGCTAGGTTCTCCAAGTTGATTGTGGTGTAGCCCACCGAAAATGATATTCCTCCAAGCCTTGCCACAAGATTTGAAAGCATTGATTGCTAAAATATAAAGATTTGGAGTAGATATAATCGAGTGGGAGCGAGAGAGAGAGAGAGAGAGAGAGAGAGAGAGAGAGAGAGAGAGAGAGAGAGAGAGAGAGAGAGAGAGAGAGAGAGAGAGAGAGAGAGAGAGAGAGAGAGAGAGAGAGAGAGAGAGAGAGAGAGAGAGAGAGAGAGAGAGAGAGAGAGAGAATGGCCGAGAGAGAGGAGGCACAAAGGCTTTGTTTGGAAGTTGGAGAAAGAGGTGCAAAAGAAGAAAAAATATTTTGGAGGAAAATTCAGAGGAAAGTTGAGTATTTTCTTTTTTGGGGGGTCTAAAGAAAACATTAGGAAAGTAATGGAATAAATTTTCTCTTGTTTGGCTTCAAAAGGAAAATGTAAAGAAAATAACATGAAGGTTGCTTTAGTTAACTTCTTTTTTAACTTTCAAACTCAAATTTCAGTTTCTGAAAAAAGTTTGGGCACCCTATTTACACCTCTGTTTCTTCTATAGTTTGGAGAAAATTTCAAAATTTTCATTTCTTTTTCTCTTTTATTTTTTCTTCTTCCCCTTCACCAGGAACCAAACAGGTGAGGATTTTTTTAGTTTTTCCCCCTTTTCCATTTCTTTCCACAACTTCCAAACATAGCCGAAGGAAAAAAGAAGAAAGAAATGGATGGTTCTCCCCTGATCCAAATTGGGACTTTTTAACTGCAAAATTACACTATACCCCTCTACATCCTTAGGTACTCCCATCAAACCCTATTTTAATATGTAGTTAGACTAGGGCCCCATGAACGGGTCTCTACATTCATTACCCCAGCATAAGAATGGAAATCTTTTGATATTTCATTGATTAGCACAAAGTCTCACTACTTATCCAGCATAAAGATCATCAACCCGTTGAAGCCTCTCAACCACATTGAAGCCACCAACCTCATTGAGTTTATTTCCTTTGATCATTCTACGAATCAAGCCTAGCCTAGGACCTGTTTTACGATTCCTTGTACTCCAACTTTTGTTAATCTTTAGTAATAAAAGTTGGATTTCATTTACTTTGTTTCTCATTTTCCAAACCGTTGGGAAATTATTAAAGTTCTTTACAATAAGGAAAACTACAAACCATGCAATTCTACCCTTTGAGTTGCACAAAACCTCTACGTACGAAGTCAAAAAAAGGCACGCAAGCCTTTACAACAATTGGACTGCACTGCACAGTCCTGGCACGCCCGTTACACAAACCGCTTAAGATCTCGCAGTTTTATTTGGAGTTTTTACGAGGAAACATTATTGAAACCTGTATCTGGGTTTGAACATGTTACCTCTAAATGTAATGAGTCTACGTAATTCTCTTCCTTTCATTTTCTCTTTCGTATGGAAAATCTAAGATTCAAATCCAGTTTCAGAATGTTTATGGATTATGGAGAGATGGGGAAAGGTATAAGAAGATGGTAATGAAATGGTGAAGAAAAAATTACTTGTGGTTTCCCGATCATTTTTCTCTACCTTCAAAAACCTTCTAAAATTCCTAGTCCAAACACAAAATTGTTGAATTTTTTTAGGATTGAGACTAAATAGAAACTTTAATTCCTTTGTGACATGATGGAATGATAAGGTTTCAAGCATTATCCTTTGCTGATCTTTCAGTTATGATAGTGGATTATTATGTTACCTTAACACGGGTCACTATTGATCTGACTTTTGGTGAATTAAGGTTGAGCAACTTCATAGGATTTTCAAGCTATGTGGCACACCCTCAGAAGACTACTGGAAAAAATTGAAGGTGTCTCATGCCATCCGACCACCATTGGCATACAAACCTCGTCTTGAAGAAGTATTCAGAGAGTTCCTTCCATCTTCTTTAGGCTTTTTGTATATTCTTCTCGCTCTAGATCCTGCGATTCGTGGCTCTGCCGCCTCTGCTCTCGAAAGTGAAGTAGGTACAGATTTCAAACCATAATCCGAACACCTAATAGAGGTCCTTAATATGTGTTGAACAAAGAGTGCTTGGAAAGCATAGTTATTCCTTACATCATAACGCTATTTATGGGATTGAACTTACTGCAGTTTTTCCGCACAAGTCCATTGGCGTGTGAGACTTCTGGTTTACCAGTAGTCTACAAAGAGGAAGATCAACCACTGGAAACAAATGAAAGAAGAATGTAAGTTTTTACTTGTCATGAGTTTCCTAGTCTTCTTGAAAATATGCAAAAGCACTACAAGTCCTAGAGGGTGAATACGACTATCAATTTAAAAATTGCCAATACCAATTTTAGCCAATTCAATCAATCATTAACCATGGTGAAGCAATTAAAAACACAATTAAAGCAATAGTAGTATGTTAGTAACAATCAAGAGAACAATAACACAATATGCATGGAAACTACTTAGGGTCAACGCAACGTAAGCAATAAAAGCAAAGCCTATTATTACTTATATTCCATAGTTCAAAAGGTTACAATAACTCTACGATTAGAGATTACCAACTAACCACTTGTTACATCTAATTCCACCCCTTGATCTACTACCGCATACTCCTTGAATTCATGGACTCCACAAGCAAGTGCGTTTGGATCTCTGTATCACCCCCGCACCGGATCCATCGGCCTCATGTAGTATTGTAGGAAACAATGCATGATATGATTATGAAAAGAATTGATGAAGATTTTTAACGAAGAACAATCAAACTTAATCAATTCATGGAGTATAAAAGAATAGAACTAGAATGACAATAAGATGATCAAATTGAGAATTGAAATCATCTTCAAGGCATAAGAACACATGATTATGAAAAAGAAATGTTCTCTCTGTAAAAGTGGGCTTATGCAAGAGTTGAACCCTAAAAATGTGAAAAGGACGTTTATATATGGGTAAAAACGGAGCCCTATGGCCAGCCAATGAGAGGGCTGAACAATGCAGCACTTAAGCGCTTTCAAGGCGCGTTTGTACCGGTGTAGGCTCAAGAAACGCACCTCCAGCAACGCTTGAGTCATGTGCGGGCCACACAAAATGGGCTTGAGCTCTTGCATAGCCCTAGTCAAGTCCTACATTCTGATTCCAAACAACAGACACTCATGCCTTACAAATACGCCTCTCACGAAAAATCCATTTGATGGGCAACGAAGGCTAATCAACAAGGCTAATCTATGACACTAAAACATGCAAATCCTCAAGGATTAGAATCAACAAAACTTAAAAATGATATGCATGTGTATACCTTTATGAAAAAAATCTCACGATGTGCACGACATAGGCTTCAAGGCACAACCATTGAATGGAGGATCTACACCACCTAGACGTCTACCTCCCAAACCAATATAGACACTAATAGTTTGTCGGTATCAGGAAAGCGCCAATTACATTAACATTTCCCTGTGCATAACTAGAAAGCACGAAGAAATCACATTTATATAGGAGTTACATAGGTGGTGATCATATCTCCACCTGATTCACTAGAAAATGTCTACCCTCGAGGGCTCCTTGTCCCTTTAACTTCAATTCCTCATATTCATTGCTCTTATGAAATAAGGTCAAACCCCTTTTTTTGTTTAATAAGCTAAGTGCCATGCCAAAAAAAACTATTCATTTCCATTAAACTATAACCTTTTATTATTATTATTATTATTATTATTATTATTATTATTATTATTATATCCTCTTAAAATAAACAAAAATTGAATCGAATTATCGTATTGTGGGCATATGTTTAGAAATTTCCTTTGGTGAAGGCACAGGAAAATGAGGAACCAGTCACGGATGGAGAAAGCGTACTAGAAGAAGGATATTGCAGCCATGGAGCAACCACAAGGAGATTTTGGCTTTTCTAAAGAGGTATACATAATCCCCTTCATTACGACTACATTTATGAAATTTAAGACAATATTCAAACTTCGTACCTTAACATGTGCAAGCTAAATGATCACATTGAAATATTGAGTAGTCGTAATTCTCTCTTATGGTTAAGTATAATCACTATCTATAGTATTCCTTTTCCTGCAACACATACTTAATATATATCCTAATTTTCAGGAGCCAAAGAAGAGCTCAGAGTTGAAATTGAATATTGGTGGCAGTATTGCAACTAATCCCCCATCTAGCAAGAACCATGCACAACCTAAAGTGAGTCCAACTCCTTTCATATCTCCTGATTTGTCGCCTTTCAAGAAGACAAGTTTTGAAGCCCATCCCAATCCTGCCAAGAAGATTAAGAACAACTTGCCTCCATTACCTACAAACGCCGAACCAAGAACTTCCGTGTACAATGGCGACAACGAAAACAAGAGCAACTTCAGTCAAGTCCTGAGGTCTGTGTCCAGTAGGGAATTCCGAAAGTTGGATCAGAGAAAATACTTGAAACTTCAGCCAGTTGATGATTATTGATGAGACATTCTTGTTTCTGAGTTGTTATTTGCTCTAACATTATGATTTCATTTTGAAACTTTATATTTTTCCTGATATTGGTGATTAAGCATGCTTAAGTGAACATTCCCCCAAAAAGGCATGGTGAAGTGGACACTTTTCCTTTCATACCAAGCAATTGATGATTATTCCTTATTATGCTATTGAGCTTGAGTTTATTTGTTAGATATTCAACATAAATTCAAGCCTAGAGTGATGCAAACCAAGTACAAATGCATATAGCAAGGTAGTTGCTAAGTTAATTTAGTGAGGGGCGTTAACGTCATTTCCATGGGTGGTATTCTTTTCTTGGCCTACCTCGACATTTCTTGAGTTTTTGGGATTTTGGGGGTGTTTGTGAAAGGAATTTAACATTATGGGGTTGTAAGAGGAATATCCTATCTTTTGGAGGGGTTAAGTGTAAGTTTTGCTTACAGATCTGGGACTTTCTGGCTGAAAGAAAACACAACTTTAGAGCTGTGAGCTCCAAACCAGCTAGGGTTTTGAAGAATTGGAGGCTTGGGTCTTGAGGATTTGATCCCGTGGCGCCTACTGTTCCCTCTACCGCTGCTGTATGCGTGACTAGGCTAGCTAAAGCCGTTGTTCTAGTACAAATACCTTCTGATTTAAATCATAATCTGAAGGATAAAAAGGGGCCACTGGATATATTTCTACTTAGAGTAGCTTTCCTAAAAAAATTTAAACTTAAAATCATCAAAAACGTTTTCTATATTGTGGTGCTACAATTGCTACTGTCGTGCGGCAGTGGGAGTTTGAAGAGAAATTACGGTTTTGATTAAATACCCCCTTACAATGTGATTTGTCTTAAAATTTTTGCCAACCATCATTATCTTTTATTTAAAAAAAAGATTTTAATTAAGTAATAAAATATTTTCCAAAAAAAAAAAAAATCCCTCAAAGCATTGAGTAAAGACCAATTTTTTAAAAATTGGCGAGCAAGGTGCCTTAAAAACCTTCCCTACTCGTAACCTAGCTCCCATACCCAGAATTTCCTATTTTTCGCAGTCCAAATCATTTTCCAAAATTAACGGCACGAGAGTCATTATTTTTTAAATCATTTTTAGCGGTTTCTCGGGTAATAAATCTATTTTCAAAATAAAACCCGAGTGACGACTCTGAAATTATTTTCCAAACAAAACAAATAATTTTTTCGTGGCACCGTCCACAATGGCATACACACGTCTCTCACACATTTTATCGAACATGTAAAATGCAAGTAGAAATGGGGGCATATGGATGCTCACTAAGGCACGCGGGGTGATTTCAGGGAAGTAAGTTATCCCATTATCAACAATAGTTTCAATCAAGAAAATGATGCAAGGTCTGTAAAGGTAATATAGTTACCAAAGTTTGCAAAAACCAAGTGCCTCCTTTGGGAAACTAGAGCAGCGTTCGGCAACCCAGTGCGGCCTTCAAGAACTGTTTGTTCCTATAGGCGATTTCGTTACAAGAAGCTTCTCCATCCCATTTTCACTGCAAAGGATTCGAAACCCTCAATTGCTCTTCCCAAGATACGGAAGCCCATTATCTAGAACTAGGGAGAACACAAATTCCACTCAAGTAACCATGAGTAGAAGTACCCAATTTATTGATCAAAAAAAAAAAGTACCCAATTTCTGTATCAACGAAACCCAAGCAGAAACTTGAAACCCAGAACCCAAAAAGAAAATGCATCAAAAACCTAGAATTAAGAACAGATTCTCTCGAGTTAAAGCACAGAGATAACCCAATAGAACTCACACAAAAAAATCCACAAAAAGTTAAAACCCAAGAAGCGAAATAAATTAGTGCTCTGATCCCACAATTGATGGATAAAAATGGAAATACATCGATTGAGAGTGCTATCATGATCGGTATACGCAGAGTCAGTCCCAGAAGATAACCCCCGACCAAAGAAAACCAAGGCCACCACTATGTAAAACATCCAACAGTATTCTCTGCCCTTGGACCCCGTACACACACAATCAACTAGCACTCTCAATTGATGTATTTCCGTTTTTATCCATTAATTGTGGGATCAGAGCACTAATTTATTTCGCTTCCTGGGTTTTAACTTTTTTGTGGATTTTTTTGTGTGAGTTCTATTAGGTTATCTCCGTGCTTTAACTCGAGAGAATCTGTTCTTTAATTCTAGGTTTTTGATGCATTTTCTTTTTGGGTTCCGGGTTTCAAGTTTCCGCTTGGGTTTCGTTGATACAGAAATTGGGTACTTCCATGGTTACTTGAGTGGAATTTGTGTTCTCCCTAGTTCTAGATAATGGGCTTCCATATCTTGAGAATAGCAATTGAGGGTTTCAGATCCTGTGCAGTGAAAATGAGATGGAAAAGCATCTTGTAACGAAATCGCTTGTAGGAATAAACGGTTCCTGAAGGCCGCACTGGGTTGTCGAACGTTGCTCCAGTTTCCCGAAGGAGGCACTTGGTTTTTGCAAACTTTGGTAACTATATTACCTTTACAGACCTTGCATCATTTTCTTGATTGAAACTGTTGTTGATAATGGGATAACTTACTTCCCTGAAATCACCCTGCGTGCCTTTGTGAGCATCCATATGCCCCCATTTCTACTTGCATTTTACATGTTCGATAAAATGTGTGAGAGACGTGCGTATGCCATTGTGGACGGTGCCACAAAAAAATTATTTGTTTTGTTTGGAAAATAATTTCAGAGTCGCCACTCTGGTTTTATTTTGAAAATAGATTTATTACCTGAGAAACCGTTAAAAATGATTTGAAAAATACTGACTCTCGTGCCGTTAGTTTTGGAAAATGATTTGGCCTGCGAAAAATAGGAAATTCTGGGTATGGGAGCCAGGTTACGAGTAGGGAAGGTTTTTAAGGCACCTTGCTCGCCCAATTAAAAAAAAATTGGTCTTTACTCAATGTTTTGTGGGATTTTTTTTTTTTGGAAAATATTTTATTACTTAATTAAAATCTTTTTTTTAAATAAATGATAATGATGGTTGGCAAAAATTTTAAGACAAATCACATTGTAAGGGGTATTTAATCAAAACCGTAATTTCTCTTCAAACTCCCACTGCCGCACGGCAGTAGCAATTGTAGCACCACAATATAGAAAACGTTTTTGATGATTTTAAGTTTAAATTTTTGAGGAAAGCTACTCTAAGTAGAAATATATCCAGTGGCCCCTTTTTATCCTTCAGATTATGAATTAATCAGAAGGTAATTAAGTACTGGAAAGATTCCTTTATAAACGGCATTGCCGTACTTCAGTATGGGCTACGGTACCGCAGGGCCTGGAAAACTAAAAAGAAAAAATGTTACATAATACACTACCGTTCGGCAATTGCAAATGCCGCACGGTGCTAGTATTCAAGTGGCAATGCTGAGTTTTAGCACATGATGTTTCATGCCTCTAAACCATTTGTTAACTCAAAAGCTTGGACACCTGGGGTGAGAAGAAGCTTTTAAATTAGCAAGATACTGCCGTGCGGCAATAAGCAATGCCGTGCGGCATTGCCTGAGTCTCTCTCTCTCTCTCTCTCCATGTTTTGAAAATATTTGCCGCATGAGTTCCAAATCAATATGAGTTATTGTTTTGTGGATACCCAAAGGGCTCCCCTCAGGTTTGTAAAACCATAATTATTTTTTTTAATATCAAAAGTTTTACCTGTAAAGATGAAATATTCCGAGAAAGTTTTGGACACCTTCTTCTTCATGCCTTCGGATCTTCAAGCAACTGGAAATTCAACTCATGATTTTCGCGATGAGCCACAACAGGACCTTGGTTTTGGGAGTTTGTGACACAATATTGTTTCTGGGGATTTTGAAAGAGTATATCGAGTAGAGTTTGGAATAGGTTTTGGCAAGGACTCAAGGTAATGGTAATGGGTTAAGAGCAAAGCGTTCAAGACATTTATGGGAGGTTTTTTTTTCTGGGATTTTTCTATGTTTTTTCGATGATCTTGCACCTCCGACCTACCTCGGCTTTTATAGCTAAAGCTCAACCGACGTACTCCGTGGAGGTTACGCAAAAAGGGCATGATGGCCTATGGCGGCCTCCGGTGGCTGTAGCCTTAGCTTTTCACTCTTGCAACCACTTATTCTCCGCAAAAAATGGTGAACGGCGATACATACACTCCCTGTGAGCCACTTCCAGCCACACCCTCTCTCACATGGGGTGTGGTCCTCACATCTGGGCCCCACACCCCATGTGAGAGAGCGTGTGGCTGAGAGTGGCTCTCAGGGAGTGTATGTATCATTTTTCAAAAATGGTAGCCATTAACCACCGAAAAGTTTCGGCACAAGTTTCAAAATGTCGTGCGGCATTAAACAATGAAGGTACAACATTTACATAATCCCGTACGGCAGTGTGAGGTGGTAAACCACTACACGCAGTTTGACCATTGGTCTCATTGAGGTGCCTCAGTACCAGGGCCGGCCCTGAGATTCTTGGAGCTTAAGACGAACTTGTAAATTTGGGTCTTATGTATTCTTTTTTTTAAAAATGAAAATAAAACTAACCTCAAAATAATATAGTTACTTGGTCCCATATATATTTTTTCCAGCGATTCGTTTCGTTGTTTCGAATAAAACTAGTTTTTTTGACATAATAAGTTTTGCACCAATCAAAAAAATATCCCTTTGGAATTGTGAGTTTGTGAGATGAAAAAAAATATTGTTATGGAAAAGAAAAAGAGAAGCTTAGGAATTGAACCATGAACCTATTGGATAGAGCAACTAAACTTTTCCATTAGGCTAGCTAGCTCATTGATTTTATGTGTGATAGTGGAGAGGGTAAAGTCTGATTACCCTACTACTAGGCAAAGCACGTGCCTAGTATATTCACCACGAGAGGGTGAATAGTTCGGCATCACTTAAGGGGATCCCTGAGCCCTTTACCGAGCTGCACTGACCATGAATAAGGTCGAGGTAATAGGAATAAATCAGTACACCAGGATATACCAGCTCGGCATAAGCCACAAGGGACGCCCTTGTTATGGCCGAGCTGTAGAGAAGACGAGTAAACCCTAAATAGCATTCTGGTAATACGTAATTCAGCTCGGCATAATGAGTTGAGCTATGTACGAGCTAGTCCGAGCTACGTGGAAGCACGGCACCGCCACGAGTAAGGCGGTGAGACATTCCAGAATCATCTAGGCGATTCTGCTGGGGATGAGGAGCAATCCCGGGAGGTAAGGGATTGGTATGGGAAGTCCTAATGTGATTAGGACTATGCCCCATATAGAGAAGAATCCTATATGGAAAAAAAAAACATCTACCAGACGAGATCTAGCAGGATATGGAAGCTCGTCCTGTTAGGAAAGTCCTATTAGGAAAAGGATTCCTAAAGAGAATAGGAAACAGGGGGCACGAGATGCCTAAATTGATGAACATCTACACCTATAAATACAAGGCGGAAACCATGTCAAAAGGTACGCTGTAACACCCAGTTATAGGCATTGTGTTCTTGGCTTGATTAGTAATCCAGTACTAACTTAAGCATTGGAGGGCCTTTGCCAACAGAGGCAAGGGTGCTCTAACCTATTCTTTGTCTTGCAGATTTAGGGTCGAGCCCAGCCAGCACGTGATACGGGCTAACGTGGAATTACACCCCCTACAATTGGCGCCGTCTGTGGGAAACGCTTACGAAAAGCTTTGTTCCGTTAAAAGAAACTCAACAATGGTAATTTCAGAACCTCTTCTGTGCACCCCAAGGAGGGAGGACGTGGAAAACAATGGCGGAACCACCCTTGTGTACACTACGAGAAAGAGTACAAGGGTGGACAAGGCTCCTGCAATCCTTAGAGCTCCACAGAAAAAGCCCGCAGGAAGGAGGTTCAACATAGGGGACATCCCTGAGATCCCAAAATTCAGGGACACACGCCTAGAAAACTATGAGTCCCCAAGAACCAGGGGAGGGCGAAAGCACTCAAAGACTCCACCCAGAGACGGGGAAGCCTCCATCCAACGTGAACGGAGGAGAAGCCCCCCAAGGAAGGAGGGACGCAGATACATGAAGGACCGAGAAAGAGAGAATAGCCTCGACAGAAAAGAGCAGGAGGAGGAAGAGTTGGCCCGTGAAGTCACTCGACGAGAGCGAGAGATTCATGACCTGAAAAAGCAACTCCAAGAAAAAGAGAAGGACCTGCGCTCACGGACGAGATCCGTGCAGGAAATGAGTCATCACTGTAACGATGTTTCCGCTGACCGAGCAGTCTCTCCACGAAAAAGGAAAGAAAGGAGCGTTTCAGTTGAGAAGAAAGAAAGAAGAAAACATGCCAAGGACAGATACGAGAGATCCGGTTCCAACGAGCATTACCCCGAGCAGTATACGAAAAGGAGAGAAGCTGACCGAGCTGATAAAGGCCCTGAAGTTGCACGAGAAGCAGCCAGGGAAGCCCTAGGCCGGATCTCAAAATCACCACTGGCCCACTGGATCCGAGCCGAAAAGACGCCGAGCAGGGTTAAGCACTCAGCATTTATCTCTTACGAAACCAGTACGGATCCAGTGGCCCACATTCAGCACTATCAACAAGCAATGTTCATGCATGAGCAGGATGATGCCCTGCTATGCAGGATGTTCCCATCCAGCTTGGGGAAGGTAGCCCTGAGTTGGTACCACAAGCTCCCAGAAGGGTCTGTCATGTGCTGGGCTCAACTGGCTGAGGAATTTACTGCTCGGTTCCTCACCAGCCGAGCGGCACCAAAAACTTTTGATACACTGACCTCTATGAGACAGAGGGACGAGGAGACTCTGCGGCAATATTCCAAACGTTATTGGGAAACTTTCAACGAGATTGAAAGCTGCAGCGAAGAGTACGCTCTGGCAACGTTCAAGACAAGTTTGCCCATACACAGCAAGCTACGAGAATCACTTACCATGCATCCAGTAAGAACCGTGGCCAAACTTATGGAGAGGATCCAGGAGCATGCACGAGTGGAAGATGACATCCTGCAAGCTGGGGGGAAGATTATGGCAGGACAACCTCAGCTCCCAGAGAAGAGGGCTGCAGAGCCGAGGGTGTATAAGAAGGAATACACATCAGGGAAAAAAGACTACACGCAGCAAAGAAAGGACAGAGCCGATCCAGATCCCAAGTCATACTTCAGCATCATGGCGACCTTCAACATCCCGACCTACAAAATGCTGTATAGAATTAAAAATGAACCATGGTTCAGGAGGCCTTCAAAAATGACAGGCAATCCAGAAAAGAGGAGAGCTACCAATCAGCACTGCAGCTATCACAGAGACTGGGGACACATGACTGAAGATTGTGTGGAGTACAAGAAGTTCTTGGACGAAAAGGCGTCGGAGGGTCGCCTCAAAGAATTTTTAAGTGACAGTAAGCATGATGCCGAACTGATCGAAGAGATGGACTACGAGAAAGCTCCAAAAGGGACCATCCAGATGATACATGGACTGGTGGCCCCATACACCAACAACGAGATCAGACATATTCAAAGAGTCAACGGACAAGCAAAACATGTCATGAAACTCGGCATGAAGAGGCCGAGGGCTGTGGGAGTCATGGAGACTCCAATCACTTTTACTGATGATGATCTGGATGGGGTAGTTGTACCCCACAACGACGCGTTAGTAATTACCCTACGGATAGGGGATTATGACGTGGAAAAAATCCTTGTGGATCAAGGGGCTAGTACAGAGATCATGTATTACCACACTTTCAAGAAAATGGAACTCCCGCCGAGCTCATTACAAAAGTGTTTAGTTCCACTTGTCGGTTTCAGTGCGCAGACAGTATGGCCTATGGGAAAGGTCACACTGCCCGTCCGAGCTGGATCAGTGGTCCTAAAAACCGATTTCCTTGTGGTAGACATCCCTTCCTCCTATAACGTGATTATATGAAGAACCTGGATGCACAAAATGAAGGCTGTCTCCTCAACTTACCACCAAAAGATCAAGTATCTTGGAGCAGATGGCATTGAGTGCATTAGAGGAAGCCAGAAGGTAGCCGACTTATGCTTCAACATGGTAATAAAAAAAACTCCTAAGGCCGAACTGGTGCAGACAATCGAAGTTCCAGATCAACCAACATTGGAGGACGTCGGGGGTGACCCTACCAAGAAGATGGTAGAAGGGTTAAAAAAGATACAGCTTCAGGGAGACGATAAGGAGAGATACTTCCTGATCGGTGAGGCGCTCGCCGAACAGGAGGAAGAAGATTTGGTAGCCTTTCTAAAGGACCACATCGATGTTTTCGCATGGACTCCCCAAGAGATGCCTGGGATAGACCCCAAAACAATCTGCCACCATTTAAACGTGGACCCTCAGCACAAACCAGTTGTGCAGAAGGCACGAAGGTCGGCACCACAGCACGCAGACGCTGTGATCGAAGAAGTAGATCGGCTGCTCGAAGCGGATGCCATACGAGAAGTGAGCTATCCAGATTGGCTAGCTAACACTGTTGTTGTCAAGAAGAAAAACGGGAAGTGGAGGGTCTGTGTAGATTTCACTGGCCTTAACAAGGCATGCCCCAAGGACAGCTTTCCACTCCCAGGATTGATCAACTAGTGGACGCCACCTCAGGCTATGAGAAAATGAGTTTCCTCGACGCATATCGAGGATATCATCAAATAGCTATGCATGAGCCAGATCAAGAGAAAACTTCTTTCATCTCACCAAGAGGGCTCTACTGTTACAAGGTTATGCCCTTTGGGCTAAGGAACGCTGGAGCAACCTACCAAAGGTTGGTTACAAAGATGTTCAAGGAGCAGCTCGGAAAAACCATGGAGGTCTACATCGACGACATGGTGGTGAAAAGCAAGTTAAAACCTGATCACCTTGCCGACCTGAAGGTAACTTTCAACATTCTCAGAGAGTACAAGTTAAAGCTAAACGCCTCCAAATGCGCCTTTGGAGTCAGCTCGGGTAAATTCCTAGGGCACCTGGTGACTAAAAGGGGGATTGAGGCCAACCCAGATCAAATCACGGCTCTGCAAGGCCTTCAAAGCCCAAGGACCACGAAGGAGGTCCAAAGGCTAACAGGGATGGCGGCAGCACTTAACCGTTTCATCAGTAAGTCCTCAGACCGTTGTAGACCATTCTTTCAACTTCTGAAGAAGAGAGAAGGATATGAGTGGGGAGCCGAGCAGGAACAAGCATTCCAAGAGTTAAAAATTTACCTGTCATCGCCACCCTTACTCTCTACTCCAGAAGCTGGGGAGCGGCTGATACTATATCTAGCAGTATCTGATCATGCTGTCAGCTCGGTTCTCCTACGAATAAAGGGGACAGATCAGTCTCCGGTCTACTTTGCGAGCAAAACGCTGTTAGACGCCGAGACACGTTATCTACCACTAGAAAAGCTTGTGTACGCTCTCATCATAGCTGCAAGAAAACTCCCACACTACTTTCTACAGCATCCCATCACTGTTTTCACTGAATATCCATTAAAGGCCTTACTCAGGAAGGCAGACTTCTCTGGACGAATATCCAAGTGGTCCATCGAGCTCAGCCAGTTCGACCTTGATTATCAACCCAGAATAGCAATCAAAGGGCAAGTCTTAGCTGATTTTATAGCTGAGTTCACCCCAACAGTGGCTCCACCACCACCAACTCTCCACGAGAAGGAGCAGATCAGTCCCACCGAGCCGCCAAAAAGAGTGACCGACCTGCATCCAGAAGAATGGAGGCTCTATGTCGACGGATCAGCCTGCAACAAAGGGTCAGCAGCGGGAGTGGTGTTATTCTCTCCGGAAGAATTGGTGCTGGAGCAAGCACTACGGCTTGGATTCAGTGCCACCAACAATGTGGCAGAATATGAAGCCTTGCTTGCAGGACTCAGGAGTGCCATGGAACTCAAGGTCAGAAAGCTAAGGGTATTCTGTGACTCACAACTAGTTGTTAATCAGCTCTCGGGGGAATACGCCGCAAGAAGCGAGAAGATGGCCGCATACTCAGAAATAGCCAAAGACTTGCTCGACAAATTCGACAACATCTACATCCAGCAAATCAGCTCGGGACAGAATGCACATGCAGATTCACTGGCATGCTTGGGATCAGCAGTAAACACAGAATACCGACGAACAGTAGCTGTGGAATATCTGAACGAACCAAGCATAGGCCGAGCAGTAGAGATGGTGATGGAGACAGAGTTCGGGCCTAGCTGGATGGACCCAATAATGGCATACCTACGAGATGGGACCTTACCAGAGGACAAAAGGGAGGCTCACAAAATCAAGACCAAATCAGCACGTTTCTGGCTCTCCCCAGAAGGTAAGCTTTATAAAAAGTCTTTTCTTGGACCGTATCTATTGTGTGTACATCCAGCTCTTGTTTAGAAATTCCTCCATGAGATCCACGCTGGAACTTGTGGAGGACACACAGGAGGAAGGTCCATAGCCCACCGAGCAATATCACAGGGATATTGGTGGCCTTATATGCAAGAAGATGCAAAAGCTTTTGTGAAAAAATGTGAGAAGTGCCAAAGGTTTTCCCCTCTCATCCGAGCTCCGGCGGAGGATCTGCTACCTCTGACTAGTCCATGGCCATTTGCCCAGTGGGGGTTGGACATCGTGGGCCCTCTTCCCATGGCCACAGGGAAACGAAAATTCCTGCTCGTTGGCACTGATTACTTCACTAAGTGGATAGAGGGGGAAGCTCTGGCCAAGATCACGGAAGCCATGGTAGAGCGGTTTGTCTGGAACAAAATCATCACACGATTCGGAGTACCATACTCCATCATCTCAGACAACGGGTCCCAGTTCGGCAAAAAGTTCAAAACTTTCTGTGCTCAGTACGGCGTTAGGAACTACTACTCCACTCCGGCTTACCCACAAAGCAATGGGCAAGCAGAGGCCTCAAACAAGACTATCTTGAAAAGCCTCAAAAAGAGGTTGGAGAAGAAGAAAGGAAAATGGCCGGACGAACTACCAGCCGTGCTCTGGGCTTACAGGACCACCCCACGGCGATCTACGGGAGAGACGCCATACTCCCTCGCTTATGGGACAGTGGCAGTGATACCACTGGAGATCGGCCTGCCGACCCTCCGCACCACTCTTGTAGAGTCGGGCGGCAATGACAATGCCCTAGCCGAACAGCTTGATCTCGCCGAGGAAAAAAGAGAACGAGCACTCATCACACTAGCAGCATACCAAGAGCAGCTACGGAGAAGCTACAACAAGAAAGTGCAGCCAAGAGAATTCAAGGTTGGGGATCTGGTCCTGAGGAAAGTTCTGGCCAACACCAAAGTATCCACCGATGGGAAGCTTGGGCCGAACTGGGAGGGCCCATACAAGATTACAGGGATTGCTGGGATCGGAGCTTATCGCTTGGCCGACCTGGACGGGGACCCAGTACCACGGCCATGGAACGTCCAGAACCTGAGGAAGTTCTACCAGTAGTTTGTTCATGTGATTACGAATACAATCACATCAGTTTTCCAGTAAATTCACGTTCCTTTTAGAAACTTGTTGGGATTACGAATAAAAGCACCAGCGTCAAACATTTAGACTTTTCCTTTATTCCAAACTTTAAATTTTCATCTTTTGTTATCATAGTCTTGAGCAATATGAACCGATATTTACTTTAAAAATATTGGATTCATATTGGGGAGCAGAGCGTATGTGTATGCCAATCACTTTAGCTTTTGATAAATCCAAGTACGAATACACTTACAAATTTGCAACGAATAATGCAAGAGATTTCTAAGTACGAATACACTTACAAACTTGCAACGAATAATGCAAGGCATTTCTAAGTATGAATACACTTAGAAACTTGCAACGAATAATGCAAGAGATTTCTAAGTACGAATACACTTAGAAACTTGCAACGAATAATGCAAGAGATTTCTAAGTACGAATACACTTACAAATTTGCAACGAATAATGCAAGGCATTTCTAAGTATGAATACACTTAGAAACTTGCAACGAATAATGCAAGAGATTCCTAAGTATGAATACACTTACAAACTTGCAACGAACAATGCAAGTAGTTTCTAAGTATGAATACACTTAGGAACTTGCAACGAATAATGCAAGAGAGATGAATACACTTAGAAACTTGCAACGAATAATGCAAGAGATCTCTAAATAAGAACACACTTAGGAATCTGCAACGAGTAATGCAAACTTATCTCTCAGTACGAAAAAACTTAGATGAGCAACGAATATTGCCAAATTGCTCTAAGTATGAAGAAACTGGGACATTTGCAATGAATACCGTAAAGATGCCATAGCATTTGAAAAGCATGAACAAGTGCGAGAAATTTAGAGAGTATAAAAGGCCACACTCGGCCAAACAAGGTCACACAGGACCAGCTAAAAGAGTCTCATCATCAAAACAAATATCAAAGTATCAGAACAGGCCACATACGGCCGAGCAGGACCGCGCAGGGTCAATCAGAAAAAAGTAGCAAAGGCACTAGGCCTCTTCACTGAGCCTAAGAGCGTCAGTGGCAAGGGTGGGATCTTGATTACCTCCAGCAGAACCGTCAGCAGCTTCGGCAGTTTTTTTTTTGGGTAAATAAGCTTGAAATAAAAAGAAGACAACAGAATATATAGCCTACAAGGGGCATACCCCAGGGAGGACAAAAGAAAAGAAAAGAAAACAAAGAAAGGAAATTAAAAGGGATGGCCACAATGGCAACATTTGGGGAGGGGTAACTAAATGCAAAAGCAGCTTCGGCAGTTGTGTTTTCTTCTAGATGGGTTTGCTCCGAGGGGGTTCCAGACTGAGCTCCAGGGGCCGGAGGAGTTTGATCAGCAAGTTGATCCTGAATGGCTGCCATCTCACTCGGCAGCTCCATATTAGCCCAATGGGGAGAGGATTCATCAACGCCGAGCTTAGTGAGACAACGCCGCCAGGCCGTCTCCCAGATGGTGTCCTGGACAGTTGGCATCTGCGCCTTGTAATCCTCTGTGACCTCCAGGACGGCTCGATCATACTCCGCCTCCGCCTTGGCCTCCGCCGCAGTCAGTTGATCACTCAAGCCGTGCTCTACCTCCTCCGACCTTTTCCGCAGATCGGCGTTCTCACCCCTCAGCGCCTCCACCTCAGCTCGGGCCTCCCTTAAAGATTGGGCGAACTGAGCATTCTCCTCCTCTGCCTTATCTGCCCTCTTTTTCTCCTGCCCCAGCTCCTGTTGCATCACCTTGGCTCTCTCAAAGCCAGAGGAAGCTTTCTGCATGACCTGCAATTTACAAGGATATGGATCAGGGCGACAGATACAGAAACCAATTTTTACAAGTAAAGACAGTGACCAGACTACATACCTTGATGCTCGATTGGAAGATCGTTTTCATTAGGACGGCGTAGGAGCTATTCCTCTCCCGCTCCATGTCATTTGGGAGGAGGGCAGCCCTAGAGACGCCATATGCCACCTCGGTGGAGGATATCTTGTCGACAGCAGTAAGAGGGACACCACTGGGGGCGAGCTAGAACAGGAGCCCAGGTCTGGACAAGAGGAGGAGACTCAGGCAGTTGCTGCGTCGAGCTCGGCCCATCAGTCCTCCTCCTCTACGGGGAGGGCTGAGCATCCTGGGAACCTTCAGTTGGCCTCTTCTCCCTTTGCCGATCGGTAAGAGAAACCGTTGCTGGTACAGGAGGAGGAGTGGCGGTACGAGCAGCTGGTGGAGCACGGGAAGCTCCGCCCAAGGTCAGAGTGTCTAGGAGGTTGATCGGCCGGCGAGACATATCTTCTCGATCCGGAGAAGGAGAGTAGCCTGGAGAATCGTCTGAGTCTGCGAGACGGGTGCCCTGCTCGGTCAGAGACTGGACGACTGCACGGTGATCAAACGCTTCTTCTTCAAGTTCCTCTTGTTCTTCTACTCTCGCCCTCCCGGATGTGCTGGCTTCCTGGATGGGGATGTCAGTTGGTATCTCGGGTATGTGGGCAAAGGTGACTTGCCGCTGGAGGACCTCGGGAGCTTGGGACCGTGAAGATCTCCGACTAGCTCGGCCTCTACGAGCTCGAGTCCTTTCTCGGTCGGCTGGTCGGCTTGTGGCGATCACGGAGAAAGGTGGCGGCCAGGCGTGCCTTGATCTGTGCTCTCCCTCTCTTCTGATGTTGCCCCAGTAAAACGGGGTATACCCCAGCAACCGGTGAGCTAAACGGCCGAGCCCCACAGGAGTCGGCTCGAAACCGTCAAACCAAAGAGCCTTGGCGATATCCTCGCGGTGGAGTTTGCCGTGTATAAGGCGGTCACCGTGGTTGAGATTATCCGCTGCAAAACAACACATCATAAAGGTGGTCAGTTACAGTTTAAGGAAAGATAAAGAACAAACCAGCTCGGGAACTGAAATACTAACGTAGTCCGCCTGTGGTAGTGGGGCAGGGAAGGCCAATGATCCTCCCCTCGGCGTCTCTATCCTGCCAGTTGCCAGTGACCACGAGATAGTCATCTGCCTCTCCCATTGAAGAGTTCGGCAGGTCAGTAATGAGCTTCTGTTTGGGGTCCCTGGCTTTGAAGTAATAATTTTTGTGCTCTGTGGGGACTACGCTATAGAGGTAGTGCAGATCCCACCAGTCAAGGTGGAGGCCGAGCAGCCTATTAAGGGCAACTGTGCCCATAACCACCCTGACAAAATTGGGGCACAACTGCATAGGGTTTAATTGGCACCTATTGCAAACCTCCCTGAAAAAGGGGTGAAGGGGGAGCCTAAGGCCTCCCTCAACTATGAAAATCAAGGGGATGTGGATCTTGTTTTCAGTCCGACCTTGGTCCCTCAGGTCATTTCTAGTGTCTAGACGGAATTGGACATCGGCGGGGATATTGTAGTCTCGACGGAATTCGTGTCTCTTCTCAGGGTTACTTAATAGGGCCCTGTGCCTGATTACCCTACTACCAGGCAAAGCACGTGCCTAGTATATTCACCATGAGAGGGTGAATAGCTCGGCATCACTTAAGGGGATCCCTGAGCCCTTTACCGAGCTGCACTGACCATGAATAAGGTCGAGGTAATAGGAATAAATTAGTACACCAGGATATACCAGCTCGGCATAAGCCACAAGGGACGCCCTTGTTATGGCCGAGCTGTAGAGAAGACGAGTAAACCCTAAATAGCATTCTGGTAATACGTAATTCAGCTCGGCATAATGAGTTGAGCTATGTACGAGCTAGTCCGAGCTACGTGGAAGCACGGCACCGCCACGAGTAAGGCGGTGAGACATTCCAGAATCATCTAGGCGATTCTGCTGGGGATGAGGAGCAATCCCGGGAGGTAAGGGATTGGTATGGGAAGTCCTAATGTGATTAGGACTATGCCCCATATAGAGAAGAATCCTATATGGAAAGAAAGACATTTACCAGACGAGATCTAGCAGGATATGGAAGCTCGTCCTGTTAGGAAAGTCCTATTAGGAAAAGGATTCCTAAAGAGAATAGGAAACAGGGGGCACGAGATGCCTAAATTGATGAACATCTACACCTATAAATACAAGGCGGAAACCATGTCAAAAGGTACGCTGTAACACCCAGTTATAGGCATTGTGTTCTTGGCTTGATTAGTAATCCAGTACTAACTTAAGCATTGGAGGGCCTTTGCCAACAGAGGCAAGGGTGCTCTAACCTATTCTTTGTCTTGCAGATTTAGGGTCGAGCCCAGCCAGCACGTGATATGGGCTAACGTGGAATTACACCCCCTACAGATAGATTAAATATATATTATGTACTTGAGTGTACCTATCCAGGGCCCTTTTTGTGCCAAAATTCGGGGGCTTAAGGCAGCCGCCTTACTTGGCTTAGCTCAGGGCCGACCCTGCTCAGTACAGCCCTGCCATACTCCTGTCCCGTTCCATGATTTTGATTTTTTTGGCTTTCAGAGATTCGTGCATCCAAAATTCTCTCGTTTCGATCTCATTTTCATCATTCGGGAATTTTATACTCTCTTTCGTTGTATATATGTATATATATGCATACAGGTCTGTATGTATGTACTGGTATATATATTTTCTTTGAGGGTTTATATCTTACGCGCGTATATGTGTGTACGAGTATATATACTACTAAAAATTGTGCAGATATCTTACATATCAAAAGAAAAGTGTATATATCTTTGTATATATATTGTTACTGCATACAAATACGATTTAATTATACATATAATTATTTATTTATTTATTTATTTATTTATTTATTTTTGTCGTGTCCCGCGCCGTATCTGTGTCCATTTTTTAGAATTCACGTGTTCCATGTCCGTATCCATCTTAGTATCCGTATCCGTGTCAGTGTTCGTGCTACATAGCTCACCATTCTTCGCTAAACACCCAACTAAACAAAGGAAAATAGAGGATAAACCAGAACAAGAAAATTGAACAAAGCGAGAGAGATTGTTACCGAGGACTGTTAATTACGGTTGCGAGCTTTAGGTAGATCATGTCAACTTTTAGATCTAAAAACTCGAAATTCAAAAGTGATACAGAAGTTAGAACTTGACTAAATAGGGAAAAAAAAGTAGCGACAATTACCACTAAATACTTCCCAATGGGTCAATTTTTGGTTTTTTTTTTCCCTTTCAAATAGCCTAAACTTAAAGTGCCTAAACCCTAAATCCTCCCAAAGTGCATAAACCCTAAAAGCAAATAAAAGTGCATAAACATCCAAAACCCTATGAAAATTCCTAAACTTCTAAAACCCTTTGACCGTACGATACCCTTAGTGCCTAAACCCTGAAAAAACGTTGACCTAGGTGTAATGCGAGTGGTTGTACCGCGAAGTCGCAGCAATGAGTTGGTTTGAAGTGTTCTACCCCTTACTCCTCGTGATAAGGTAATTTTCCTAAAAAATATATATAGGGCATAAGAAAAACATGGGAGACAAGGAGAGGGACTTACCGACGTTGCTGGAGTTTGAAGTGTTCTACTGCGAAGTCACAACAATGAGTTGGTTTGAGATGCTATTGGGATTCAAATCGTTGCTACAACCTGCTTGTAGAGCACAAAAATTAAAAAATAGAAACGAAAGTTAGAACTTGACAAAATACAAAAACATATAAATGGTATAAGATAAACATGAGAGACAAGGACAATGACTTAATAGCGTCGCTGGAGTTTGAACTCTTCCAACGCGAAGTTGCAACAATGAGCTGGTTTAAGATGCTGGTGGGATTCAGATCGTTGCCAAAACCTGCTTCTAGAGTATGCAAATTAAAATTAAAAAATAGCAATCGAATCATTCTACCAAATGGAAATGTTGACCAAGCAAACCATCACACTGCCTTAAGACAATTTTTAATTTAAAACAAAAATTAAAATGTGATAAACCGCTGAGGTGATTTCAAAGAAAATACAAGTTTCTTTTTCTAAAAATATAATCCAATGAGTTGACAATCTACACCTTCTCGCTCACCATCTATGAAGCATCGACACTTCTACAGGTCGTCGTGTCCACGTATCGGACGCGGGGACACGTATTGGACACGCCACGTGGTGTGTCACTTAAATTAAATTATTTTTTGAAGGGGGACACTCGAGAGACACGACATGGACACGCGAGTCCCACAAATACACTCTCTTTTGTTGTATATATGTACTGGTATATATATTTCCTTTGAGGATGTATATCTTACGTATATGTGTGTACGAGTATATATACTACTAATAATTGTTTAGATATCTTACATATCAAAATAAAAGTGTATATATATATGTACGTATATTTATTGTTACTGCACTTCCCTTTTTTTTTTAACAGGGAAAATGCAACTTACATTGATAAGAAATCAAGTACAAGTTACACAGCCCATAGGCCTAAAAGGGAGAAGAGATTACAATAAAAAACAAAGAAAAAGCAACAAGACAAAACAAACCAAAAGCCGTAAGAATCAGCGTCGAGGACGCACCCATGAGACACACTCGTGAAGGAGGGTGGATTGACCAGATCTACATCTTTCTGAAGCTCGTTCCCGCCACAGGCTAAGGACCGCCACAGGATCCGCTGCAAACGCCGCCATCGTCGCTGTGAGAGAGCTCCCAAAAATCCGTCGGCGAAACCAATTGGGTCTAGGAGCCTAGGTGCCCAAGATCGGGCCTCCAATGTCCAAAAATGATGGGGTGAGGGAAACTCATCTCTCAAAAAAAGGTGAGGTTCAACCACTCACAACCATAAGGGAGGGAAGGAGCCGAGAGGAGAAGAGAGGAGAGAGAGTCGGAGCAGATGGGGGACTGAGAGAAAGGGTGAAGGAAGAGAGATCAGAGGGGGCTGAAACCCACCCACCCAGAGCTCTCTCTCTCTCTCTCTCTCTCTCTAAAAGTCTCTGGATCCTTCTTTCTCTGGGGTCAATCTGCACTTCCCATTTTGTGGGTTATCTTGTTAGTGTTCTATGAAGGGCATTATTCGGTGTCCACTTGCCCATGTACTACAACAGGCACCGTTTAATGGTCCTCTCCACGCTATATGGGCTTCCTCTTGGGGCCTCCCTATGCATTAGCCCAATTTCTTTACCAATCTGATCTCTAGAGCCGCAACCCATGGGGCTCAAGCCCATCGTTCGTTCGTTCTACTTCATTGTGACCAGTTCCATCGATTTATTACATGTACCAAGCATATTGTTTGTTTGTTTCTTTTTCATCTTCTTAGATGGATAGGAAACAAATGTTGTATTTCCTTCTAGTCTTTTGTAGCCCTTCGGCATCGATAGTAGCTTTTTACTTTATTTCTTTTCTTTTCTCTTGGGGTATGCCCCATATAGGCTGTACATTCACTTAGCCTCTTTTCTATTTCAAGCTAATTTATCCCTGAAAAAAAAAATCACATACCAGGGAGGAGAGACTAAGATGAGAAATAGTTCGCTGAAAGTGATCGGAATAATTAAGCCGACAGAGAAACACCCACTTGAACCCACTTAGAAATGCTCCTGTGTGGTGGTAGACCCACCTGTTTATGTATAGACTAGGAACACCATTTAGACACCAGTAGAAAATGAGGAGATCGTGAGGTCAAGAGACCAGTGATCAAGGAATCGATGATCTTGGTTCTTCAAAAAATACACACACAGGAGAGAGAGAGAGAGAGAGAGAGAGAGAGAGAGAGAGAGAGAGAGAGAGAGAGAGAGAGAGAGAGAGATGTTAACTGAGCGGAAGAATAATGTAAGAGAGAAAATGAGAGACCTTGTTCAAATTTTTGATAGGGCCGTAAATGTTCACATTATTTATTCTTGCAAACTTCATTTATTTTATTAGAGTAGGAGTTTAAAACTTTATTTTATGTTGTAGGTATTTGACGCTTTGATTTTGAAATAGCATGGAGTTGTTTTTTACTCGGTGTCAAAGCGAAACTCGTATTAAATCAAGTGGTGCAATCAGAGCTGACACGGAGAATCAGTACTCAATGCTATTCCCACGAGATCCTGCCAAGGTTTCCTTATTGAATTTTGCTTACCAAAGAGAAAATGAATTCTACCTTCCAAGAATCTTCAGCAAATATCGTTATATATTGTTTAACGTAATTTTCCAAAGAGGCCAACAAAGGTTTAATGAGAGGAAATCAAGGAAATTTCGTGCCTTCCTAAAAGAGAAGATTTTGGTGCATATGAGTTTGGCTTGGGGGCCACTCCACCGAGAGGAATATAAAAGCAGAAGAATACCACGCAAAGGGGACTTCGGACGACGCATCAGAGATCAGAGAGCACGGCTGCCTTAACGATTCCAATGGCCGGCGAAACCCCTCTTCTAGGGCGTAGACAAAACTTGTACTCATAACATAGATTCTATTTTTTGGGGGGTAAATTAGCTTGAAATAAAAATAAAAAGGCTCTGTGAATATATAGAGTAACATAGATTCTATTATTTTTGTTGGATTAATTATTCGGATTTGTTTGTGTGATTTAAATGGTTTCATGTTTATGAAATTGGTTTAATTTTTTCCCATGTAATTGTGTATTTGTCATGCGCAGTTTCAAATACTTTTCATACAACGATTTTGATTGAATTCGTGTTAATTAACATACACTATTGTGGACGGTCAACCTCCACGCCGGTTGTTGGTAAACTTGTTGTCTTGAAAATAGAGTCGCCACCCGGGTTTTTGGAAAATGGTTTAGGACCCAAGAAACCGTTTTGAAAATGATTTAGAAAACAATTTGGAAACCAGAGATTCGTTTTGGATTCAGGAGCCAGATTACGAGCGGGGAAGGGTTTTAATGCACTCCGCTTGCCCGATTAAAAATCGGTCTTTACTAAACATTTATGGGATTTTTAGAACATATTTTAATGCCAAACTTTATTCAAATAAACAATTTATCAAACAAAGCAGACGATAATAATGAAAACAAGTAAGCAATAACGCAATAAACAAGCAAACCAACCAAGGATTCAAACTATCTTACAGAAGGGTTAATTCAAAAATTCTGGTTTTGCAAAGGAGTATCGTACGGCACACTAAGTGTACCGTGCGGTACAGAAAATGTGCCGTGCGGCACTTTTCATCAAATTAACGGTCAATTTTTCAAAAGAGTGTCGTACAACACTCCAAGTATACCGTGCGGTACAGGAGGATTGCCGTGTGGTACATTTTCCTTTACAAACAGTTCAAAACTTTTGGTTTTCGAAATGATTGAATAGAAACAGATACAAGGTATGAAACTTGGTTAAAAACAGATTATTTTAGTAGGAAAATAATGTGCTTAAGTAAAGAATGTTCCTCCTCACTAAACTACCCCGTACGAGGCGATATTTTCACCGTACGACGCAACCGGGAGGCGTGAAATCGAACTGATTTTGATATAATATGGGCATACCAAGTGTGGAGGAGATATAGGAGATCATTCCAAACTTGGTACCCCTCCCCTCAGGGTACCAAAGCTAAAGAATTCGGCGGAACGAGATTATACATTTGGCTTTGAACTCTCGGATTGAAATACTTCTGGAACTCTTGGGCACACTTTGGACCTCCTCTGAACTCCAGCTACAATCTGATATAATAACGAAGATGATGAATGGCTAGAACTTTGAACAAATTTGGAATGGCGACCTCACGGGTTTGGACCGAAAACAGAGGGACTTGATCTTTGATTGGGTTTTCGTTTTGGAAGAGGGGATTAAATTGATTTATGGAGGCTACAAGTAGCAAATAAGGATGATTTGTAGTAGAGATTATGTGTTGGTAAGGCTTATGGGTAGAATTCCATGATTTTTCTTCACTATTTCCCTTCTCGTTTCCGTTGAACTTGATCGGGATTTATAGGCGAGAGGAGAACTTGGCTCTCAAGTTTGCTTGATGCCCACAGATGGTGATGATGGCTAGGAGGTAGCGTTTCATCCTCACACGAAATCATGATGAGCAGGGAAACGAATTCGTCAACATTTTGAGCTGTTGGAACTCTGCAAAAGCTGTTTGACAAATGACAGTGTCGTACGACACAGAAACTGTGCCGTGCGGCACACTTCCACCACCAAAATTTAAAAGGCTGTAGTACGTGACTGAGGCTGTACCGTGCATGAAAAATGAGTACCGTACGGTACTGTTGACTGAGTTGACTTGAAGAATTTCAATCCGAGAGGCCTTCCGGGCGTTTCTTTTCATTATTGGGGATTAAAATGTACACAAACGTCTCATTTTGGGGTGTCTATAATTGCCCCTCTTTGACGTGGCTTGTCAATCATTGTGTGATGAAAGTCGCGTAAAAGATAGAAGACACCCCTCCACTCGAACATTTGCAGGAAACAAGTAAATTATGATGCATGTGGTCGTGCTCGTAAGAGCTGCCTACGTACCCCATTGTAGGGATCAGACCAGCGTAATTCATCAGGGCTTAATGCAAAATGCAGAACGATGACTTATCTGAATATAAGAGTTACAGAAAACATACCTTGATCGGATTGCGGGGATTGTCACTCTGTTCTTCAACGAGGGAAAAACAAATGATATGTTGTGAACGCAACCAGCGAAATTCTATGAGTGCAGGGGATCAATGAGGATTTGTCACCTTTGTTTTTTTCAACGAGGGAAAAACGAATGATGTGCTGTGTACAAAACTTGTGACTTGACATCGTCGGAGAATTTCTCAAAACCCAGTTGGTGCTGAATACCTTTGTTAATACCGGAGAGGACTTACGAAACCAGCCGGTGCTGAGAAAACCGCTGTTAATGCCGTAGAGGACTTACAAAACCAGTTGGTGTTTGAGAAAGCCGTCATTAATGCCGGAGAGGACTTACAAAACCAGTTGGTGTTTGAGAAAACCGTCATTAATGCCGGAGAGGACTTACAAAACCAGTCGGTATTGAGAAAAACGGTCGTTAATGCCGGAGAGGACTTACGAAACCAGTCAGTGTTTGAGAAGAACCGTCGTTAATGCTAGGGAGGACTTACAAAACCAGTCAGTATTGAGAAAAAACCGTCATTAATGCCGGAGAGGGACTTACAAAACCAGTTGGTGTTTGAGAAGAACCATCGTTAATGCTGGAGATGACTTACAAAACCAGTCGGTATTGAGAAAAACCGTCGTTAATGGCGGAGAGGACTTACAAAACCAGTCAGTGCTGAGAAAAATCGTTGTTAATGCCGGAGAGGACTTACGAAACCAGTTGGTGTTTCATTGATTGATGAGATAGAACCAGCGAACGGGGTCCTGTGAGCGCATGAGGCTGATTCAAGCGAGATTGATGGCAATCTCCTTTAAGAACTTGACGTCGTGCCCTAAAACATCTCTTGGAAGATTGATTTTAATGTCAAAAAATTTCAAAGAACACAAAGGTGTACCGTGTGACATATAAGATGTGCCATGCGGTTGAGGTGAGAGAGCATATACCGTGCGGTACAGTAGGTACACCGTACGGTGGAGTCAATGTGTCGTGCGGCACAGGTGGTTTCATAACCGCCCGAAATCTTTTGTTTTCTCCCACTTTCGACTCATTCAAACTCGTTGGTTAGTTGTTTGGAGAGGGTAAAGAGCCCGAAAATCATATTCTTCATTCTTCTTCTTCTCTCTAAATTTTCTTAATCTCTTGGTTCGTTTACACCAAAAATCAAACCTTTCTCCCGAGATATCGTAACCATGGCGGATTCCAGCGATGAACAAGGCGATTCTACTGTGTCTGCCGAAGATACACCATCGTCGGTGTTTGAGGAGGGCAGCTCGTCGTCCAGCGCAACCGAGAGTGATTCACCTTTGAGTATTCCGACCGAAACGGGTTCGGTTGCCACAGATCCGGTTCGTGAAACACCGATAGGGGCTGAAGCGGCGTCCTCTACATCGGGAATAGGATCGATGGGGCTTGGTGAGGCTCATACCGGTGAGACCTCAACTCCGGTGGGGGAACGAGACACCATGGGTACCGGTGGTGTTAGCGGTGATGATGTTGGTGGAGACTTAGGTACTGTACGGCACACTTAGAGTGTCGTGCCTGATATTGAGAGTGTCGTGGCCATGGATCCAAGTACCGTACGGCCCATTGAGAGTGTCGTGTCTATGGGTGAGAGCACTATGGGTGGTGATAGCATTGTTGGTGACGACCGGAGTGTCGTACAGCACACTGAGAGTACCGTACGTGATACTGAGAGCGCTGTGGGTGGTGATCAGAGTACTGTAGCTACCCATGAGGGTCCGGATGCTATGGAGATTGATCCTCCAGGTACAGATACTCCACTTTCTGATATTGCAATGAATCTTGGTGGGATTGACGTTGTTGTAGAGAAAATTGGTGCTCAGGAAGGTGGGTCTCAGACTGTTGTCATTCCGGGTGATATTCTGGGGGCTACCCTTGTGACTGAGGTTACTATAGGTGGTGAGCATGTTGTGACTGATGTACCGGTGGTTCGAGGAGGTCTCGGTGATAGGGATGTTCAGGTGGAGGATGTTGTAGGAGAGAGTAGTACTGATAGTGAGGAGATACCCTTGTTGAGACGTATTGCTCCGGGTCCTGCCATTGCAATTGGTACTGCTAGAGTGCCAGAAGAGAGTGCTGATAGAGAGGCAGAGGTTTCAGAGCCTCCACTGTTTGGTCCTGCAATTGGTTCTTCTCGTAGGCTAGGCTTGACTCTAGCGGACACTTTGGAGGGGGCGAGAGATGAGGACATTGCAACGACTTTGCAGGAGTCTCCCCAGTTTGAGAATATTCTGATTCAGGAGGGTGTGCCATCTCATGTTCGAGATGTTGAGCAGGAGGAGAGGTAGAGAGAAGCTGAGGTAGTTGCCGGGAAGGAGCATATGACCATAATCCGGGATGTTGGAGCACATGGTTCCTTTTACGCCTGCCACTTACGTGCCACGGGTTCACTTCTTTGTTCCTTAGGGATGCGATACATATACTCCTTTGTTGCCTTCGTACTTGGACATGAATGTTCTGCGCGACCGCTCGACCCATATTGCTTTCAGAAATCCCTTGGTATGTTTATTGTTTATCTTTGTTGCTTGAATCTATTTTCCATACATTCCTTTTAATCAATGACTAATAGAAACTGTTCCATGCCTTTGTTGATAGACTCAGAGATCCATGGGTGGTTATGGAGGTTCCGCGAGTTCTCTGGCATATTACCATGCGTTGCCACCGAGTGTGAGGGCTTTGGTTGATGCCTCTGGGTTTACCATCTTCATCCGACTCTTGACAGTGACCAGGAAAGATCGCAAGTTGATACAGGCTCTGGTGGAGAGGTGGTGGGATACCACCAATACCTTTCACTTCAGGTTTGGGGAGATGACTATCACTCATCTTGACTTTGTTGTTATCACCGGTCTGAGAGTTGGAGGTGAGCCCATTCCATTTGATTCAGAGCTATAGTTGGACACTGCTGCCATAGAGCACTATTTGGGGAGGAGGCCTGGAGGCATTGAGCCGGGGGTGAGATATACTGTCTTGGTGGATTTCTGGGAGCACGAGCCGGAGTCAGAGGAGGAGGCTAGACAGATGGCGAGGGCTTACTTGTTATACCTCTTTGGTGCTTCCCTGTTTCAGAACAAGCAAGGCATGGTACACTTGGGTTGGCTTCCCAGCGCTGGAGCTTGGAGACTGCTGGGAGATTTGATTGGGGTGGTGCTGGCTTGTGCACTGTGTACTGCTTCTTGGGTTGCGTCTGCCGTGGAGTAGGCACAGTGGCTATTGGAGAGTATTGGAGGTAAACTTTGCTAGCATTTCTCCTTTGTGTAAAACCATGATAATGCCTTAGCCATATTCCTTGACTTGATTGCTTTCTAACATGAAGGTGTGGGCTTATGAGGTACTGGGAATATTTCCCCCAGCCAATTCTCATAGCAATGAGAATGTGCTTCCGCGTGCTGAGAAGTGGGGTTTGGAGTTCACAGGAGCAGGTGATCATAAGGGAGATTTGAAGAGCTTCAGACTTTTTTCTTGATTCTACCACGGGAGATAGAGTAAGCCTCTTTGTGATCAACTTTTCATGTTCTCTTGCCTTTTTATTTTCTGAAAAATGATAAACCTTTTCCTTGCAGGTGAGGTGGAATGTCTGGGACAAGTCGCACAAGGATTATCTGATCAAGAGCAGGGAGTGGAACGGAGTCGAGTGTTGTTGGAGTGTCCATACGGCTAGCGATGGTACTTGGGTGACAGAGTGTCCCGTCAATCTCTTGGGATTGGCCATTTCAGAGTGCCTTCGCCCCTTCCTTCACTTGTTCAGAGGACCGATGAGTATACTCGAGCGGAGATAGAGAGATACACAGTGCCGACAGAGGTGATCTTCAGCCCTTCGATAGATTATGAGGGATACTTGAGTACTCACTTGGCATATGATCTGGATATGGAGAATCGCTTGAGAGCTGCTCCTGCTTTACCTGAGTTGAGGAGAGAGATTGAGGTAGTGACTGCTGATGGAGCGCTTGGAGTAGTGACAGTGTCTCTTATTACTCCTGCAGTTACTCTTGCCACGACAGAGGTGACTTCTAATTACTGTACTTGCTTCAATTACTTTCTTATACCAATATCCCATGCATTACTGATGTATCTTTGTATTTCAGATTCCTGCTGAATGGGCGGCGGTGTCGTACCAGTTGGTTCAAGATTTGCAGGCCATGGTCCGTCAGTTTGTGATGGGCATGGCTCCAGATGTACGCCCGTGAGCTGAGCCAGGAGTTGTACTTGGTCGTAGGCAGAGTACTACCAGAGAGAGGACACCGACTCGAGGTACCAGAGAGGCTGGCAGAGGCATAGGCCGAGGTGCTGGAGAGATTAGCAGAGGTAGAGAGACAGGTCGTGGCACTCGTAGGAGGAGAGAGAGAGTAGCCGTGGAGCAGGTACCAGCAGTGAGAGAGGAGCTAGTCGCAGGGCTACTCCTAGTAGCGGAGCTGCTGAGGTATATATCAGACTTGCCTTTCCTTTTTGTTAATCATTCATACTTCTCATTATACTTGACAGTCTTTGTTGCTTGCGTAGGGAACGTCCGGTTCCCAGAGTGCCAGGCGTTTAGCGCCTCGAGCTACTTCAACAATTCCAGCTTTAGGTCGAGTCCTTCGTTCCACTGTAGTCTAGGAGAGGCAGAGGGAGAGTGCACAGAGAGAGGAGTCTGCAGAGAGCAGTAGTACTGAGAGCCATCCTCCCACGCCGGAGGAGTATAGACACTTAGGATTCGTGCCACCGAAGCATCCTCGTACCTGAGACAGTTGTTAGTAGTAGCATTTAGGTGGGGCCTGCGTGCCTTGTTTTGATTTGGGCGCCTGTTTAGCCCTTCTGTATAGATGGCCTGCGAGCCGTGGTAGTAGACTTAGCATTGGGCCTGTTTGCCCCTGGACATGATTATGCTTTTGATGTGGATTTTTCCAGTTTGGTTTTATAAAAACTTGCGCCTTGATTTGCTTTTATTCACATTAGCAATGAATTTTGAAAAATCAAAGTTTGCACATGAGTACTTAGTCAAGACAGCTGACTGAGAATAATGGACTTGCATATAGAGAAACTGACTTGTATTTGTGGTTGTGACTCACATGACTCAATGAAATAAAGGAACTAGCTTTTGAATTTATAGATACAATGCAAGAATCAACGGTAATGGAACAACACTTGTTGTGCACACATGTCGGCATTGCCGTTGACAAATGAATGGAATGCTTATAACGTGACATATATGAGTTGACCAAGCTCGTGAAATGGCAATATCACAAAGTATAGCTTGCCGATATATGCATTCTTGATGTGTCCCGGCTTTTAAGGCGTCCAATCATCAAAACTTGATTGAGAACGTCAACCAATCATCCCATTTAGTCACATGCACGTATTATGACTTGTTTGCGTAGGCCATGCATCCAAAAGAGGCGTAGAATGAGTTTCAAACATTTGTGGGATTTTTAGAAAATATTTTAATGCCAAACTTTATTCAAATAAACAATTTATCAAACAAACTAGACGATAATAATGAAAACAAGTAAGCGATAACGCAATAAACAAGCAAACCAACCAAGGATTCAAACTATCTTACAGAAGGGTTAATTCAAAAATTCTGGTTTTGCAAAGGAGTGTCGTATGGCACACTAAGTGTACCGTGCGGTACAGAAAATGTGTAGTGCGGCACTTTTCATCAAATTAACGATCAAATTTTCAAAAGAGTGCCATACAACACTCCAAGTATACCGTGCGGTACATGAGGAGTGTCATGCGGTACATTTTCCTTTACAAACAGTTCAAAACTTTTGGTTTTCGAAAGGATTGAATAGAAACACATACAAGGTATGAAACTTGGTTAAAAACAGATTATTTTAGATAGGAAAATAATGTGCTTAAGTAAAGAATGTTCCTCCTCACTAAATTACCCCGTACGAGGCGATATTTTCACCGTACGACGCAACCGGGAGGTATGAAATCGAACTGATTTTGATATAATATGGGCATACCAAGTGTGGAGGAGATATAGGAGATCATTCCACACTTGGTACCCCTCCCCTCAGGGTACCAAAGCTAAAGAATTCGGCGGAACAAGATTATACCTTTGACTTTGAACTCTCGGATTGAAATACTTCTGGAACTCCTTGGGCACACTTTGGACCTCCTCTGAACTCCAGTTACAATCTTATATAATACCGAAGATGATGAATGGCTAGAACTTTGAACAAATTTGGAATGGCGACCTCACGGGTTTGGACCGAAAATAGAGGGACTTGATCTTTGATTGGGTTTGTTTTGGAATAGGGGATTAAATTGATTTCTGGAGGCTACAAGTAGCAAATAAGGATGATTTGTAGTAGAGATGACGTGTTGGTAAGGCTTATGGGTAGAATTCCATGATTTTTCTTCACTATTTCCCTTCTCATTTCCGTTGAACTTGGCTCTCAAGTTTGCTTGATGCCCACACATGGTGATGATGGCTAGGAGGTAGCCTTTCATCCTCACACGAAATCATGATGAGCAGGGAAACGAATTCGTCAACATTTTGAGCTGTTGGAACTCTGCAAAAGCTGTTTGACAAATGACAGTGTCGTACGACACACAAACTGTGTCGTGCGGCACACTAACTGTGCCGTGCGGCACACTTCCAATGCCAAAATTTAAAAGGCTGTTGTACGTGACTGAGGTTGTACCGTGCATGAAAATGAGTATCGTACGATACTGTTGACTGAGTTGACGTGAAGAATTTCAATCCGAGAGGCCTTCCGGGCGTTTCTTTTCATCATTGGGGATTAAAATGTACACAAACGTCTCATTTTGGGGTGTCTACAACTATCGTAAGATGCATCGTGCTATTAGACGGTTCCTGCCATAGAGACGGATCATACTAGTAAGACGATTCATGTTAGGCAGAGATAATCTATGCCGCTTGATGAGCTATGAATATTTTTAGGAGATATCGCAAGGGCCCGTGAACCCTAAAGGCATATGGTGAATCTAAATAAGCAATCTTTCAATTGAAATAAATTTAGGTTACAAGGGGTCAAGTGAATTCGAAACCCTAGACTTTTCTCCAATAAACTTGTGGACGTTCGCTTCGCGGGCGAGGCTGTATCCACGCGTTTTTGTTGCGTTTGTGAAAAAAGGTAACCCGGGAAAAAGGAAAAATTTAGAGTCGCCACCCGGGGTTTAATTTCTGGAAAATGTTAGGTACCCGAGAAACCGTTTAGAAAAATAATGACTCTTATGCCGCTGAAAAAGGGTTTGATATGCGAAAAATAGAGATTTGGGTTCGGGAGCCAGGTTACCCGCGGGGAAGGTTTTGTTTCAAAAATGCACCCCGCGTGCCTGGGATTTTCCGGTCTTTACTAAATCCTTTTGGGATTATTCTTGAAAATATTTTATTAAAAAAACTAAAACTTTTCTTCATATAAACAATATATCAAGTAATATCATGCTTGAAAAGGAATAAATAACGATCACAAATCGAACAACATGCAATCAAGTAAATAAATGCGAGAAAGTTAACTAGGGGGGTATAAATGTAATTTTACTCCACTGGTTTTCCAAAAAACAGAGCGTCGGATTTCAGAAAACAGAGCATCAAAAAATGTTTTTCCAGTGACACCGTACGGTGCCCAAAATCACACCGCACGGTGCCATGGGGAAGCCGTACGGCGCCTCAGTGCAGTGTATGTTTCAAAAAAATTCATTTTTTATCCGATTGAAACCAGCTTCTGTTTTTGTGTAAAAACCAAGTCATTTATTGATAAAAACAGGTTTGGAAAATGGTTTTGATGAAGGAATGTACCTCATGTTTAGGGGTTGCATCCTGCGACAATGGTTGATGTCACGTGATGCTTACCCGAGAGGCTCGAACCTTGTTGAAACATCTCCGTTCGGGCTCAAGGAAGAGCTACGGAGCTCCCCTCAAGCCCGGTGGAAATCCCCCTCAAAAGATTATTATGATTCAAGCACGGATTTTATACCTCGAAAATAGACCGAATGGACCAAAATAGGACTTGAAACTTTCTGGGTTTAGGGAGCAAAGCGTCTAAGGGATTTTGCTAGGTAAATATGAATAGGGTGAAAGGGTTTTTGGATGATTGCTCTGGAGATGGTTTTGGCAAAATAACGAAGGATGACAAATTTGCTTTCTGGGGAAATTTTTCCGGGGATCCTCTCTTCTCTTCTGTCCGCTCCTTCTTTATATAAATTTTTTTTTGAACGAACTCATCATTTGAGCGAAACCTGTACGCCAAGAATCGTATCATTACCGAATCGTGTCATTGCTCTGAGCTGCTGGAGCAAACACGGGAATCAGGGGATTTGACAGGTGAAGCCATACGGTGTCTAAGATGCACCGTATGGTGCAAATGTTGACACCGCACGACTTACATGGAAACTCAAGATGTACGGTTTAGGGGCTGAGGTCGTACGGTTCAAGTGGGTTTGGGTTTTTGGTTCTTTTGATCCATCCGATTCAAGGAGCTGTTCCGAGGTACATTTCGCGCATTCTTTTCATCATTGGGGATGCACAAGTTTATCAAAATTGGGGTGTCTACAAAACTCTTTTTAATTTCAATTGTTTTATTTTAGTTATAGCTTTTATAAATTTAGGAAACCAAACCAAAATCTCATTTTTGTTGAATTAATTTAGAAATTGATTGAAATAGTTGCAACTTAGTCTTTTAATCCTTGAGGAACGATACTTGGAACACTTACCACTATTCATTTGAGTAGTAGTAATTTTTTCGTTTTATGAATTATTTTTTATACGAAAATGACCGATCAATTTTGAACTGAGAAGCTTTTGAGAGAGAAGATAACTGGTAAAAAAAAGATTTTAGAGATGAAATGGTTTGATAGTGGACAGGGAAGGGGAAGGTAGAGAGCTAGAGTAATAAAATACCTTTTTATTTACGAAAATGCAATGTTCTAATTTGTTTTATAAAAATGCAAACTATTTACGGAATGCCACTCTAAAATTAGTTTGTGATAGGAGAAATTTGGAGCATTAGATGTGATAGAATGAAGGGTTGAGATTGAAAGAAGAAGAGTATTTTATTGAGAAAAATTTATGTGTTGTTATATACAGTTGTGTTATATTGTAACAAAGAGTTCTTCGAAATACTGACAACACAAAAATAAATAACACATTGCATGAACTAATTAATCCATCTTAAAAAATCAAATTCCCAGATTTGAAAATACTTGAATAGGAAGACCAAAATATAAAGTTTAGTCAGATTTGATCATAGATCTTTTAGAGCATAACCAAATCAACTTTTCTCAAATTGTTGCTCCTATTTTGGAAATCCAATTATCTATGAATAGGATATAATTGTACCCAAAAAATAAAGATTCTTTGCTAAGTTTTTAGATTGGTCATTTGTTTTGATGCAGAAAAAAAGAAATAATGAACAAAAAAATTGAAACGAAGAGTATTTGCAAAGATCTTCATATAAAGTCAAATAGGATTTCCAAAAGATATATTGTTTTTTAATGAAAAATTCTAAAATCAGCCAAATAGTTAAGGTTCAAAAAGTGTATTGAAATATATGAAAAATATATAAAAGTATGTGAAGACATATTATAAAATATAAAAAAAAAAAGTACGCCGAGGTGTGTAATTTTTGTCTTCGTATGCGCTTATACAAAGTATACCGAAATGTGTATTTTTTTGTCTTCTTATATGCTTATACTGGTTGACCTTACGGCACGTTTGGATGCTGGATTTGATTTTGGGTCGATATAGGAGGGTGGACTTGAAATGAGGGTGTGCCCACCTCCTAAGAAGGGTGGATTTGTAATCCGGTATTTGGATGGTATTTTGAGCAGGGAATTCGGAAGGTGTATATGATAGGATAAGTTGTCAAATGACTTAATTGCTCCCACTTTATTAGCGTAATGGAAAAATTGGATAATTAAAAAACTACGAATGATGACAACCTACTTTTTTATTATAAACCTAAATATTTTATTGCTAAAAAATAAATTAAAATTTATATTATGTGAACAACAATTGTTGCTTAAAAAAAAAAACTAGAAAACGAAAAAAAATAAAATAAAAAATGGAAGTGTTATACAAAGTCATTGGGGTGTTTTCTTCTATTGATAATGGTGATTTAGAGAGAGAGAGAGAGAGAGAGAGAGAGAGAACCAGAGAGAGAACAAAAAAAAGACCATCACTCAAATGAAGTCCTCTCAGGGAGCGACCCGACCCAAATCCAACCATCACCGCCAGCAACTTCCTCTGGTTCATCTCTCTCTCTCTCTCTCTCTCTCTCTCTCTCTCTCTCTTCATTCTCCACAGTGAAAAACGAGATAAATTTGGAGGGATAAAATGGACCCAAAACACTCGGATTTGCTAACGAATCCCTATTGTTGGTATGGCCACAACCGGATTACAAAGTCTGGCTCTTTTCAAATTCACCTTCCAAAAAACACAACGAAACACCGAATGTGTGTGGGGCTAGGAGAATAAATCCGGGTGGTTGACAAATATGAATGTATATCTGGAATCCAAATGGGGCCTTAGAAGCTTATAATGGCTGACAATAGATATATACTTCTATAATAATCCTAAGAGTAATGCTAGAGGCACTAATTAATGTACAAACTATTACACTAAATGTGTATGTGACACTCTTTTGGGTCTATTCATACATTCAATAATGTATTAATGTGGTAGTGTCATATATATATACATACCCCACGGTTCCAGTCAGGGATCCCTGACTGGAACAAAATGGGTATTTTTTTTGTGTTGCAAATTGTTTTGGGAAAATCCGAGCCGTCCAATGTGTTCAAAAAGTGTTTTCCAAGGTCCACACGGTAAATCTTCAAAAAAAATACCGGTAAGGGCTTGATCCAAGCAGTTTTTCGCAAAACTGTATATTTACAGTTTTGCGAAAAACTGCTTGGATCAAGCCCTTCGCGGTATTTTTTTTTTTGAAGATTTCCCACGTGGACCCTTGAAAACACCTTCTGAACACATTGGACGGCTCGGATCGTCAAACTGTATATATGCATTTTTATCGAAAACTGATCGGATCAAGCCCTTCCCGGTATTTTTTTGCACTGATTTCTAGCGTGGACCCTTAAAAACACCTTTTAAACACATTGAACGGTTCGGATTGTGAAAATTTGATCGGGAAATAGGAAAATTGGAGGGCTCCCTGATGGGAAGCCCATCGGGGAGTCCTAATTGGAAGCTCACTGATATATATATATCGGGGCGGTTCAATGGACACAACGAATAACACAACATTTGACAAAAACAATAATCGGAGCCCCACGCTTATAATCGGACTCGTTCAAGTTGTTTAAAATATGTTTTTAAGATTACCTGTAAAAAAATCAACTTATTTGGATATAGGTAAAGGCTTGATCGGTTCATTCAAATTTATCCTGTAAAATCTGACAGGAATTAGCAAAATGAACTGATCAAGCCCTTACCGATATCCAAATGAGTTGAATTTTTACAAGTAATCTTAAATTTTAAATAAATTGAGCGGCTCCGATCATTCGCGTGGGGTTCAAAAAAAAAAATTGTGTTAAATGTTGTGCTATTCGTTGTGTTAACGGAACCGCCTATATATATATATATATATATATATATATACAATAAACTTCACCTCCAAACTCCCGCACCCTCTTAAGTTACGGACCTCCACCTTCCCAAATGTTTTTTGAAAATCCGAACCGTTAGATGTGTTTAAAAGGTGTTTTCAAGGTCCAACGCGAAGATTTGGCCAAAAAAAATACCCGGAAGGGGTTGATCGGAGCAGTTTTTCACAAAAACGCTAATATAGCGTTTTTGTGAAAAACTGCTCCGATCAACCCCTTCCGGGTATTTGTTTTTGCCAAATCTTCGCGTTAGACCTTGAAAACACCTTTTAAACACATCTAACGGTTCGGATCGTCGAAATTTGGTCCGGAAAGTCGAAAATACCCCTAGGTCCGTAACTTAAGAAGTTAAGGGAGTTTGGAGGGGAAGCTCACTATAAATATATATATATGAAAAACTTCTAATATGGACCCTTATATGAGGACCAAAGTGAGGACCTCATGCTTCTCGACCAAATTTCGACTATCCGAACCGTTAGATGTATTTAAAATGTGTTTTTAAAAAAAATACCCGGATGGGCTTCATCCGATCAGTTTTTGTTTTTTGGATAGTCAAAATTCAGTTCGAAAAGTGGAAAAATTGCTTGGTCCGCATGAAATTTAAAATGAGGGATCCCTTATTGGAAGTTGATTATATATATAGGGTAAGCTTCTAATCCGGACCTCCCGTTTCCGGACCTCCATGATCCAAACATTTTTTTGATGATCCGATCCGTCCAATGTGTTCAGAAGGTGTTTTCAAGGGCCAACGCGGGAAATCTGCAAAAACAAATACCGGGAAGGGCTTGATCCAAGCAGTTTTTGCAAAAACTTTATATTTACAGTTTTTGCGAAAACTACTTGGATCAAGCCCTTCCCGGTATTTGTTTTTTTGGAGATTTCCCGCGTGAACCCTTGAAAACACCTTCTAAACACATTGGACGGCTCTGATTTTCCAAAAATATTGCAACACAAAAAAATCATTTTTTTCTTATTTTCGGGAGGTTTGGACTAGAAGTTTTACCTACATATATGGATCAACTTCTAATGAGGGATCCCTCATTTTAAATAAAGTGAGGACCTCATGCTTCCCGACCAAATTTCGACGATCCGAACCGTTAGATGTGTTTAAAATGTGTTTTTAAGGTCCACTAAGAAGATTCGTCCAAAAAAAATACCCGGAAGGGCTTCATCCGATAAGCCTTAAAAACACATTTTAAACACATCTAACGGTTCGGATCGTCAAAATTCAATTTGGAAAGTGGAAAAATTGCTTGGTCCTCACTTTATTTAAAATGAGGGATCCCTCATTAGAAGTTGATCCTATATATATATATATACACCCTAAGCTTCCAGTCAGGGAGGTTTTTGGGTATTTTGAAGGTTTTAAAAATTGTTTTTGCAAAATCCAAATCGTACAGTTTTCAAAAAAACTGTTTGGATCAAGTGTGGACACCCCGCCAAATTTCACGAAAACTGTTGTTTTGTAAAACGATTTTGATTGATTGGATGAAGTCGCCACCCGGGTTTGAGGACCGTACCCGAGAAACCATTTGAAAAATGACTCTTTTGCCCTTGGATTAGAAAATGTTTCACCGGTCTCTCAAAATGAGATTTCTCGGGTCCGGGAGCTAAGTTACGAGAGGGGAAGGAATTTAAAGCACCCTTCTTGTCCGGCGAGATCGCCGGTCTCTACTCAACGTTTCGAGGATTTTGAAAACATTGTTTGTATGGACCTTAATTATAAATTCATACGAGAGCATATTGATGCATCAAAAAGATTAATGAAATGAACGTGGATGCTTGTGCAAGTGTCATGAATGATTATTCTATATGCTTAAAACATTTGAATTTCACCAAACCATTCTTGGACTGCCTTAAAATGCCCCAAAAGAACAACCCTTTTCACCACACTATCACACCTGGAAAGCATACTGGACGTCCGGATTAAGCAATTACAGGCGCCTGGAAGGGATGTTGACTTCAAGTGCCTGGATTCCCCAATACAAGTGCCTGGGATACACATCAGGCATAAACCTTCCTTCTTCAAGCCACAAAACAAACAGCAAGTACAACTTCTGGTGCTCATTTTCTCACATACATGTGGTAATTGATGACTTTCTGGACTAAATGGATTTCAAGGATAGCCTTATGACATGATATGAACTAAAGAAAACATGATTTTGGAATGCTTAATGGATGTAAAGAAATATGCTAAACTGATTTCTAGCATGCACTATGACCCTTTTTACACATTTGATGAATGAATGCACAACTAGAATAGAAGAAATGAAGAAAACAAGATAAATTTGACCATGGAATGACCTAAACAACTATATGATGGATACATTACGATATGATGCATTTTATTCATATAAAATGACCCTCTTTCTAATGTAGTTTCAAACCAATAAAGATCATCATGTATTCCTTAATCTAAAATGCAAGATGCTTTCTTTTGAACACTAACTTTGATTTCTAAATGACTTATATCATGCCTTGGAGCAACCATCTAAAACCATACAATGCTTATATCAGTCATAAAAGAAGTATCAATGCTTCAAATGAACCAATACATCATGAAAGAAACAAAAAATCATGACAAGAGAGAAGGGATCCAGGCGCCTGCATCATGCAAGTCTAGGCACCTGGATCAGGTACTGGAGCACAAAATAAAACCTCTTTCTGTGATGTTTAAGACTTTTCCCAAACTCTAATCTAGTATGGAAGACCAGATAGAGCTTGGTTGATGTCCCCTTAGAGCCTGTTTAAGCATATAGGTAGAAAATCTACCTTGTAGGTTTGATCAAGGTGCTTGGAGTAGGTTTTTGAAAGGGTTTTGTAGATAAATGGCCACTGGACTTGAACTAAATGGACAACAAAAGGGAGTTTATGGGAGTCCTGATGGATTGTGGTTGATGGAAGTGGATGGATGATGGGTTTATGTAGTATAAGGGTGATTTTTGGGGTTAAAAGGGAATGAATTTGAGGAGGGTGGACTGGAGGGGAAATTGCTGGAGTGAATTCAGCAGCATAACAGTGTGAGAGTGAGTGGGGTAGATCATCCTCCAAAATGGAGGAGATGGGTTGCTTTTATAGGCAAAATAGGGTTCAAAATGGACCACTTGAACCCTTAGGGGTCAAATAGCGGCCATGGTTAGGGGCAATGATCTCTGACTTTTCCTTGAACTTGTTTGATGTATCTCGGATGATGTAGGTGTTTACAACTGTGTTTTTTTGTTGTTGACTGTTGAATTGAGACGCGGTGACGTCGGGACAGGCCAAAAAACAACAGGACCCTGCCAAAAAAAATTTATAATTATGTTTACGTGTTGGGATTGTTGTGTGCTTGACCACCCTTTCTGGCCATATGGTTGAGACTTGTAGAAGCAAATCTATTGTTGGTGTAGTATCCAGATTCCATAACTGTAATGAAAAGCAAGAGGCACTGATAGGTGCCAAAAAGCACCCATTTAATCCTCTACTTAACATTTTAATAGTCCAAACATAGAGTTACTTGATGAATTATTATGGTTGAATTGTGTTTGTAGGCTTTCGAGAGTACCGAACAATTAAAAGTGCTAATTGGAGTCAATACGATGCATGGAACACAAAGTAGACGTATAGAGCTTCGCAACGGTCCAAGAATCGCATCATTTTGAGTTCGGATGAAGCCGGGGCGACTCGCAAAGTTTTGGCCTACAATCTGGATTTTCCGCCCGGGCGGGAATCAAAGCCGCCCGGGCGGGAATCAAAGCCGCCCGGGCGGTTTTACCCGAGTCAAGGCGGATTAGGGCGTTGACCACGTTTTTTTGGGTTTTATTATAAATAGGTCATTGCCTTGTACGTTTTGGGGGTTCCAGAATATTTTAAGGCAAGTTTAGAGAGAGAAACGCGAGCCGTTCCATGGGTTCTTCAAGTTCTTCATCAAATCAAGCATTCGTCTCAATCTCCATGGCCGGCTAAACAACTTCTAGGGGGAAGATGAAGCCCCGGTTCAAGTAACTTTGTTTATGCATAGGATTTAGGTTTATTCATTCGAATCGATTGTTTAACTTAGAACATGTTTTCATTATGATCGGACGGAATCGTTTTAATTCTTTCTATTGGTTGAGTATTTGTGTGTGCACTGTCAAATACCTAGTTAAACAATGATTTTCTATGTTTGTGCTTGGGTAACTGAGATGGATTATGCTCGTAAGACGGATCGTGCCACTGGATAGTCCGTGAAAGAGACAGGTTGTGCCAGCGAGACGGTCCGTGCTATGGGATAGTCCATGCCTGTTAACAACATAATTATTTTCTTGACAAATTGTGATTCGAATAATAAACCTAGCCTACACATAACTTAGTTACGTGACCGGGGTGGATTCGAAACCCTAGATCTTTCTCTCTCTAGTTTTTCACCAATTTAATTAGTTGTTCTCTTAAATTAATTAGTTTCCAAAAACCAATCACTCAAATCTCTTTTTCTGAATTGAATTAGAAATTAATCAAAAGTAACGTAACTCATCCAATCTGTCTCCGTGGATCGATACTCGGACTTAACCACTATTCTCTGGAGTAGTAGTTAATTCTTAGTTGTTATAAATATATTTTTGACGCGGAACGACACGGTCAAATTTTGGCGCCGTTGCCGGGGACAATTTGCACGGTTGCTTAGTTTCGATTAATTTTTATTTTAATTCCTAGTTTGGGCTTTTTAATTTTTGTTCGCTAGTGATACTCAGGGCACAAGTAGCGAAGCGTTCAATTGAACAGGATCAACCAGTGAAAAGCGTTGCCGTGATATAAAAGCGATATCGTTGCTCACTGTAAGTCTTGTTTCCCTTCTAGTTGCTTGTCTCTGTGCATGTTTGGTCGTCGGTCTCAGAAACCCGACCTTATTCCTCTCAATCAGGATATCGGAAAGAGACGTAGGGTTAAGAGTGAGACTGATTACTTTCAATGGGGGATGTTGAGAATAGCGCTAATCCGCCAAATGGCGCTAATCCGCCAAATGGCGCTAATCCGCCAGGTGGCGCTGCCGCGCCCCTTGCCCCACTTCACACACACTTTTTGCCATCATCCTATGCCGCACCATCATGCATCCAGTTGCCACCGTTCACGGCGACCCACTATGAGATTAAAACTAGCATACTGCATGCGTTGCCCAACTTTCACGGGCTCACTAAAGAGGATCCCTATCAGCATATTGACGAGTTCATAACCATAAGCTCCACACTTAAAATTCATAATTTTCCTAATGAGGTGCTTAGGTTAATCTTGTTCCAATTTTCACTAAAAGAGGGTGCCAAACATTGGCTCAGTACTTTACCCGCGAACTCGATCACTAGCTGGGATCAACTTAAGGACGCGTTCCTTAAAAAATACTTCTCCGTAGGCAAAACAGTTCATTATCGGAAACTGATTACTTCGTTCCGACAAAATGACAATGAGCCTCTTCACGAGGCTTGGGAGAGGTATGGCAACCTCATTAGGAAGTGTCCGCACCACGACATTCCACTGTGGCAGTTGGTGCAATGTTTTTACGATGGGTTAAATTCTCATTATAAGATGATGGTTGATGCCTCATGTGGAGGCTCATTAATGAACAAGAATGAGCAGTCGGCATGGGAACTCTTTGAGACAATGTGTGATACCTCCCAGCACCATGCCACTTACCAGCATAGTTATAGGGCAACCAACGCGGCCAGTTCTTCAAAGCCACGAGGTTTGTATGAGGTTAGCCCCTCTGACCACCTCGTGCTTAAGGTTGACTCTCTCGCTGAGAAACTTGACCAATTTATGAGTTTAGGCTCGACTTCCACTCCGCCTCCTCCTACTTTTCAGGAGGCTTGTTCTCTATGTGCTAGTCCAGCCCATTATGTTACAGAGTGTCCGGCGAGAGACCAGTTTCCAGGTTTTGCGGAAGAGCAAGTTCACGCTGCTCAGGGGTATTCTAATGTTCAAAATTATCCTAAATCGGGTGATCCCTCTTTTAACACTTATCACCCGGGACTTAGGAATCATCCTAACTTGTCGTGGCGACAACCACAAGATAATGCCCCTGCCCCACAGTCTAGGCCATGGTCCACACCATATAATCCTGCGGCCTATCGCTACGCGAACAATCAGCAGCCACCCCCTCATCGAGCGCCAGCCCAGTCCTCGAGGGACCCTTCCTTCGAGGATAAGTTTCTTAAGGCATTTGAGATGATGACTGCGACCCAACAGCAGGTAACTGCGACCCAACAACAGGTGAATTCTCATACACAGTCCCTCTCACGGCTAGAGGCTCAAGTGGGCCAATTGGCCAACTCAATGAACTGTAGGGAGGAGGGTAGGTTGCCTAGTCAGCCGATTCATAACCCGAGAGGTCAGCATCAATGTGAGGGTAATCAAGGGACTGATAACTTCCAATAGGCGAATGTTCTCATGTCCCTTCGTAATAAGAGAGAGGTCGAAACCCGACCGGAAAAGTCGAGAATCGAGGAGCACCAAGCTCCCTCCACCCCATCTGATTTCAGGGAGGAGAGTTCACATAGCAAGGAGGTAACCCCTCCAATCATTACTTCACCACCCACCACCACGACCACGAGCTCCAAGGCACCACCCTATGTGCCTAAAGCTCCTTTCCTTGCTGCCCTAAACGGGCCATCTCCCTACACCAAAAAGGGATCATCTATGGAGGACACTCTTGAGGTATTCAAACGCGTGGATATCAACATACCCCTCCTAGATGCCATCAAACAAATCCCTAATTATGCCAAGTTCCTCAAGGACCTCTGCACTCACAAGCGGAAATCTCGGACACATGTGTCCAAAAAGGTCCTTCTCACCGAGCAAGTGAGCTCTGTTTTCCAGTCTGTCACTCCTCCTAAGTTACAAGATCGCGGCACTCCTACCATTGCCATAGTCATAGGTAGTCATGTCATCGAGCGAGCACTTTTAGACTTGGGGGCTAGTGTTAACTTAATTCCTTACTCGGTGTATGAACAGTTGGGACTTGGGGAGTTGAAACCCACGACGGTGACCCTGCAATTAGCTGACCGATCCATTAGGGTACCGCGTGGGATAGTTGAGGATGTTCTTGTCAAGGTCAATGATTTTTACTTTCCTGCTGATTTTATTGTCCTTGACACGGAACCGGTGCAAATCCTCAAAAAGCAAACTCCTGTCATACTTGGCCGTCCGTTCTTGGCAACGGCCAATGCTAATATTCATGTGAGGAGTGGGGAGATGGAGGTTACCTTTGGGAACATGACACTCAAGCTCAATGTTTACAACCCCACAAGGCAACCACATTTGGAGGAAGACTGCTTCGCAGTCGATGTGATAGAAGACTTTAGTTGAGGAGGCCTTGCCTTACATTTTGACTGACGATCCGTTGGCCGCATGTTTGGCACACTTTGGGTATGAGGAGTACGATATAGATAAGTCCATTGAAGAGGTGAATCTATTACTTGCTAGTTCACCTCCCAAGTGGGCAGCTCAGTTTGAACCTCTTCCCTCTCTGTCTAGTGACATTGCCCCTCCATCTATTGAGGTTCCTCCAAAGCTTGAGTTAAAGCCGCTCCCGGCCAATCTCAAGTATGTGTTTTTGGGTACTAAGGACACCCTTCCGGTTATCATAGCGTCTGACCTTTCTGCAGCGCAGGAGGATCAACTTGTTGATGTGCTTAAAGAGCACAAGGGTGCGATTGGGTGGTCTGTGGCGGATTTGAAGGGAATTGATCCCTCCGTTTGTATGCATCGCATTAATTGCGAATAGAGTGCTAAACCTTCACGAGAGATGCAACGGAGGTTGAATCCAAACATAAAAGAGGTGGTGATGAAGGAGGTAGTGAAACTCCTCGATGCGGGTATTATATACCCCATCGCTGACAGCAAGTGGGTGAGTCCCACACAAGTGGTGCCCAAGAAATCGGGCATCACGGTTGTTGAGAATGAGAAGGGGGAGTTGGTCCCTACACGCGTAACAACTGGTTGGCGTGTTTGCATTGATTACCGGAAGCTCAATTCCATGACTAGGAAAGATCACTTCCCATTGCCTTTTATTGATCAAATTCTAGAGCGCCTCGCGGGCCAAAGTTACTACTGTTTTCTGGATGGTTATTCCAGATACAATCAAGTGCCCGTTGACCCCGCCGACCAAGAAAAAATGACTTTCACCTGTCCTTTTGGCACTTTTGCTTATCGGCGAATGCCGTTTGGTTTGTGCAATGCACCCGCTACTTTTCAGCGGTGCATGATGTCCATCTTTTCCGACATGGTGGAGAAGTTCCTCGAGGTCTTCATGGATGACTTCTCGGTCTTTGGGACCTCATTCGAGGATTGTCTCCAAAACTTGCATAAGGTGTTTGAGCGCTGCATAGAGAAAAATCTAGCGCTTAGTTGGGAAAAGAGCCATTTTATGGTTCAAGAGGGAATAGTTTTGGGGCATGTGGTGTCCAAGAGGGGGATCGAAGTTGACAAAGCCAAAGTTGACTTAATTTCTAAGCTTCCTCCCCCCTCTTCTGTTAAGCAAATCCGGTCCTTTTTAGGACATGCAGGCTTCTACCGTCGTTTTATTCAAGACTTTAGTAAGATTGCTAAGCCCTTGTGCGACCTCCTTGCCAAGGATACTCCGTTTGTCTTTGATGCGGCGTGTATGAAAGCCTTTGTCACACTTAGGGATGCCTTGACCTCTGCACCGATTATGCAGTCACCCAATTGGTCCTTACCGTTTGAAATCATGTGTGACGCATCCGACTATGCAGTTGGTGCTGTCCTTGGCCAACGGGATGACAAAATTCCCCATGCTATTTACTACGCAAGTAAGACCCTCTCCGATGCTCAATTGAATTACACCACTACGGACAAGGAATTGCTTGCGGTGGTTTTTGCACTTGACAAGTTTCGGTCTTACCTCCTCGGGTCTAAGGTTGTTGTGTTCTCTAACCTTGCCGCTTTGCGGTATTTGCTTTCTAAGAAAGACGCGAAACCTAGGTTGATTCGTTGGGTTTTGTTGCTACAAGAGTTTGACTTTGAAATTCGGGATAGGAAGGGTTCCGAAAATTCGGTAGCTGACCACTTGTCGAGGATCATAGTTGACTCCTCTTGTGACATGATACCTTTGCGTGAATCATTCCCTGATGAGCAACTTTTAGCAGTGCCACAAGTCCGGCCCCCATGGTATGCTAACGTTGTTAATTACTTGGCCACTGGTGAGGTTCCTTCGCATTGGTCCCGTCTCGATAAGGACCGATTCTTCTCGCAAGTGGGCCATTATTTGTGGGAGGATCCGGAACTCTTCAAGTATTGCGCGGACCAAGTGATTCGGCGTTGTGTCCCTGAGAGTGAGTACCATAGTATTCTTACGTTTTGTCACACTCTTGAATGTGGGGGACACTTTAGTGGGAAGAAAACAGCAGCCAAGGTGCTACAATGTGGCTTTTATTGGCCAACTTTGTTCAAAGATGCCCACGAGTTTTGCAAGACGTGTCTTCGGTGCAAACGCTCCGGAAACATGTCTCGCCGAGACATGATGCCATTGTCCCCGATTTTAGTTGTTGAGATATTCGATGTGTGGGGAATTGATTTTATGGGACCGTTCCCTAATTCATTTGGGAATGAGTATATTTTGGTGGCGGTTGACTATGTCTCAAAGTGGGTTGAGGTTGTGGCGTCCAAAACGAATGACCACAAAGTTGTGGTCAAGTTTCTTAAGAGTAACATCTTTAGTCGTTTTGGTTGCCCGAGAGCAATAATTAGTGATGAGGGCACCCACTTTTGCAACAAGCACTTTGCGGCACTAGTAGCTAAGTATTCTATTAAGCACAAGGTGGCGACACCTTAACACCCGCAAACTAGTGGCCAAGTTGAGGTTTCGAATAGGGAGATTAAGAAAATCTTGGATAGGACGGTTGGTACGACACGCAAAGATTGGTCTACTCGACTAGACGATGCGTTGTGGGCTTACCGTACAGCTTATAAGACCCCTATTGGCATGTCTCCTTACCGGTTAGTTTTTGGTAAGGCATGCCACTTACCCGTAGAGTTGGAACATCGGGCATTGTGGGCCATTAAGAAGTTTAACTTTAATATGGCTGTTGTCGGGTCTCATCGTCGACTCCAACTTAGTGAGCTTGAGGAGTTGCGTAATGATGCATATGAGAGTGCGCGGATTTATAAAGATCGAACCAAAGCTTTTCATGATAAACACATTGTTCGCAAGACTTTTGAGCCTAACCAAAAGGTGTGGCTCTTTAATTCTCGTTTGCGTTTATTTCCGGGTAAGTTGAGATCAAGATGGGATGGCCCTTACATTGTTCATAACGTGTTTCCCCACGGGGCGGTTGAAATAAGGGATCCGCGGGATGGTAAGATCACTAAGGTTAATGGTCAGCGTTTGAAACCATACGTGGAAGGCATTGTGAATGAAGAGGTAGTCGAGGAGATCGACTTGGTGGATCCTGTTTATTCGGATCTTTGAGCATTCGTGAAGTCTAGGAGACTATAAATCCTTGGAGTTTGCGACAACTCCAGTGTTAGCCGTGCTCGAACGGCTATCAATGGTCCGGTATAGCCACCTAGTTTCTAGCCTTAAGTTTGTGTATCTGGGTTTCCAACAATCTTATTGCCGTGTCTCGGATAGTCATAAAAGACGATTGGCTCTGATTTCTTTAAGGAAAAACCTTGAGTGATTTAACCTGTTGAGTCGTGACTTACCCGGGATTGTTGTGATGACCTTCTCTACACATATGTGAGTGAGGAACTACGGAGAAAAGTAGTACCCGTGTCTTTCGCGTGAAGAAAGTGGTGGATTTAATTGTCTTTGTTTCTCTTTTCTTTTATCATTTTCGTTCGTGTTTTGTTTGCATTTCGTGGTATTTTTATGCTTGTGTCTTAGCTTTTCAGGTTTCGGAGTTGGAAACAGGGAGTTGGAGAGTGAAAAGTGTTTGACGTGCTCTCTGGAAAAACCGCCCACGCAGGTTGAGAGCCGCCCGGGCGACTCTGATGATAGGCGCACAATGTCGCAGATATAAGCGCCTAAGTAGGGCGAATTAGCGCATTAGAGGCGCGTTTTATTCCATTTTCCACTTGATGCGGTGTTATCTTTTGGTTGGTCTTGTTATGTTTTGATTTGTAGGAAACAAGCCAAAAGAGCACGCAAAGCGGACACAAGGCAATCGGGCATGTTGGGAACCGGTGGGACCCAAGGAAGGACGAGCAAGCAAGTGAAAAAGCATTTTAAAGGGCTCGGTATCGATACATGGATTCCCCTGTATCGATACCTAGGCAACATTGAGCGAATGCTACGGGTATCGATACAGGACTTCTCCTGTATCGATACCGAGGGCCCTAAAATTGGCCGTTTGACTTTGCCACGTGTTTTGACTTCGGGAAAGACATAAATACTCCGTTTTTGTTCCGAATTAGGTTCGAACTTTGATTATTTTTCTTCCAATTAGCAGCCGATTGTTTACTTTTGGGGATTCGACTTTTGGAGACCTTTTTCATTGAAGTTTTGAAGTTTGGTTCGAGGATTCACGTATTGCTTCGGTAACTTTCTGTTTTATTTATATTAATCTCATTTCACGGGAGTTTGTCCGTGATCTGATCTCGAATCCTTGTTTTAATTCATATTTAAGTATATTAGCATGTGTTATTTCAGAATTTTCTTATTCGTTCAAGTTGATATGAGTGAGTAGTCCCATAGGTATGGTCGCGGGGTGATTAACACGCCGTGGCCAGGGCTGGATTTGTTCTTGCTCCTATTTTCAAAATCATTAACGGAAAAAGCAATTTTAGGTTATTAAAGAACTTCTGTTGGACGAATCTGAGCTTTGTCGGAGCCCATGTAACGCGGGGAATGGGGGACCAAAACTTGTTCTTCGCTGTACATGGGTAATGGCGACCGCGAGGATTCGCATCTTTCGGGGTATCTTTTTCTCTCTAAAATCAAATGTTTTCTTTGGAACACCAAATGGAGCAGGAAATATCCGGACCTGGTCACTGGTGGTATGAACCCAACGACCGTACTTTCTTTTAAATAGTTTAAGCAAAACCAAATTCTCTTAGTTTAGTTAATTTTCTCATCAAATCACAAAGGGGTGGCTACCTAAGAGCCGTGTTAAACTTAACAACCCGAGTTTTTAGTAAGCACTCTCCACCTTCTCTGTGGATTCGATTCCGGTCTTACCGGGTATTGTGCTACACCGGTCTCAGCCCTACGCTTGGGGCAACCCATTAATTTAGGTCTAGGATTTTGGTCAAGCATCTGACGAAGCAAAAACGGATGGAATTGCTCTCTGAAAAAACCGCCTGGGAGGATTGAGAGCCGCCCGGGCGGAAACGGTACAGTTGACGGAGAAATTTTCGGAAAAAAAAAAAAATATTTATTCAATTCCCTACGTTTGTCCCCGGCAACGGCGCCAAAATTTGACCGTGTCGTTCCGAGTCAAAAATATATTTATAACAACTAAGAATTAACTACTACTCCAGAGAATAGTGGTTAAGTCCGAGTATCGATCCGCGGAGACAGATTGGCTGAGTTACGTTACTTTTGATTAATTTCTAATTCAATTCAGAAAAAGAGATTTGAGTGATTGGTTTTTGGAAACTGAATGAATTAAGAGAACAACTAATTAAATTGGTGAAAAACTAGTGAGAGAAAGATCTAGGGTTTCGAATCCACCCCGGTCACGTAACTAAGTTATGTGTAGGCTAGGTTTATTATTCGAATCACAATTTGTCAAGAAAATAATTATGTTGTTAACAGGCATGGACTATCCCATAGCACGAACCGTCTCGCTGGCACAACCTGTCTCTTTCACGGACTATCCAGTGGCACGATCCGTCTTACGAGCATAATCATCTCAGTTACCCAAGCACAAACGTAGAAAATCATTGTTTAACTAGGTATTTGAGAGTGCACACACAAATACTCAACCAATAGAAAGAATTAAAACGATTCCATCCGATCATAATGAAAACATGTTCTAAGTCAAACAATCGATTCGAATGAATAAACCTAAATCCTGTACATAAACAAAGTTACTTGAACCGGGGCTTCATCTTCCCCCTAGAAGTTGTTTAGCCGGCCATGGAGATGGAGACGAATGCTTGATTTGGTGAAGAACTTGAAGAACCCATGGAACGGCTCGCGTTTCTCTCTCTAAACTTCCTTTAAAATATTCTAGAACCCCCAAAACGTACAAAACAATGACATATTTATAATAAAACCCCAAAAAACGTGGTCAACGCCCTAATCCATGCTTGACTAGGGTAAAACCGCCCGGGCGGCTTTGATTCCCGCCCGGGCGGAAAATCCAGATTGTAGGCCAAAACTTTGCGGAGTCGCCCCGGCTTCATCCGAACTCGAAATGATGCGATTCTTGGACCGTTGCGAAGCTCTATACGTCTACTTTGTGTTCCATGCATCATATTGACTCCAATTAGCACTTTTAATTGTTCGGTACTCTTCAAAGCCTACAAACACAATTCAACCATAATAATTCATCAAGTAACTCTATGTTTGGACTATTAAAATGTTAATTAGAGGATTAAATGGGTGCTTTTTGGCACCTATCACACGGTCAAATTTCGAGGTGATCTCTTTCCTCTCTCTCAATTTATGTCCTTATCTCTTTATGTTCTTGCGTTCAATGAGGACATTGCACTATTCAAGTTGGGGGGAGGGATTACTTTGTCACTTGTTTATACTTAGAGTATTAAAAATCCAAAAAATTAGAAATTTGAAAAAAAAACAAAAAAATGGGATCTTTTTGCATGGAATTGAGACTTGTTGAGTTTACTTGTGGTACTTGAGTTGAGGTGTGTTGCCTATTGCTTTGTTGTACTTCGTGGGCAATGTTAGTTCCTTTTGCTAGCTTATTGTTCAAGGTGGACCACAACACTTATGCATAGCACCACTTCACCGCACCTTTGGGCTTTGATCACTTGTGAACTATTGAGTTGATTGCTTTTGATGACTATATTAGTGGAGACTTATGCCCATGTGAGCTTTCGAGCCTTACTTTTGTTCAAGGTGGACCACGACACTTATGCATAGCACCACTTCACCGCACCTTTGGGCTTTGATCACTTGTGAACTATTGAGTTGATTGCTTTTGATGACTATATTAGTGGAGACTTATGCCCATGTGAGCTTTCGAGCCTTACTTTCCTTGGAGTGGTGTCAAATAATCTCTTGTTTGTCATGAAAAGAAGGATAAAAGCGTCATTGTTGTGATCTCATTATCTTTGTTGCCAAGTCTTGGAATTGCATGCATATCATATTATCTTATTGGTTTTGGTTTGAATGGTTGAATCACCCCTTGGAAATGATTATAGGCGATTTTTGATACTTTTGAGCTGGTTCGTCTCTTTGAAACATAATCATCCCTTGTAAACCATTTTGGGCCTCCTACATTTAAGCCTTTTTCTTGTTAAGCTCTATTACCTATATTGTGTCTTGAGAATGGTAAATTTGTGGGAATTAATCCTTGAGAAAAAGGAGGTGAGTTGAAAGTAATAAAGACAAATGTTGATTGGCGGTGTTTCTCCCATTGTTTGAAAAGTGAAAAGAAAAAAAAAATGAAAGAAAAATTAAAAAAAACAAAAGTTGAATCTTTAATGTGAAAAGGGGGAACACCAACTTATTTCATTGTGAAGAAACGGTTGATTTCATTGTGGTTTGTGTTGAAAAGGTTGAAAAGAGAGATTTGGTGTATTAGGAAGGAAGAGGGCACAACATTGCCAAATATGCCCTATGTGAGTTGTTGTGAGGCCATTCTCCGACACTTGAATGTCTTACCTAGCCTTGAAACACTTTCCATTACCTAAAGATATAACCGATAGCAAAGTCCTATTTGATCCTAGGGGTGATGGGTTGTGGTTTGTGGATTGATTAAAGCATTTCGGTACTTGGCATTCCGTTCATGAGATCGTGTCCACTTTAAAGAGCTTTCTTTTTGTGTCAATATGTGCGGATACTTTGCTTCCATTTACATAACTTCCAACCGCACACATGAGAGTATATAAATGCACCTTGTTTCGAGTGATTTCATTTGTTGAGTGCATGACACTGTGAGAATTGAAGTCGAGACTCGGTCCGGATAGAGCGGCCAATCATTGTTCACTTGTGATCGAGGCCTTTGCACACACACACACACACATGCTAGGATTAGGTGCCGGGGTCTATCTTCACGATTTGTTAGCACTTGGAACTCTTATTGCTTGCCTAGTGTCTTTGTGGTAGCTTCGTACACCTTGGTTTGGGGTATCTATGAGTTGCATGACAGGTTTTTGATTCCATGTTGAGGGATTCCTTGTGTTTTGTGGGTGATCACTGCTGAAAACCCTCACGAGACTTCACTCGTCCTACCGGGGCCGCCCGGGGGTTTAAAAGAACTATCTTTTCCCTTTTTACTTATTTTAGTTGCAATGTTCTTTCTTTTGCTAGGGACTAGCAAAGTGTAAGTTGGGGGGTGTGATAGGTGCCAAAAAGCACCCATTTAATCCTCTAATTAACATTTTAATAGTCCAAACATAGAGTTACTTGATGAATTATTATGGTTGAATTGTGTTTGTAGGCTTTGGAGAGTACCGAACAATTAAAAGTGCTAATTGGAGTCAATACGATGCATGGAACACAAAGTAGACGTATAGAGCTTCGCAACGGTCCAAGAATCGCATCATTTCGAGTTCGGATGAAGCCGGGGCGACTCCGCAAAGTTTTGGCCTACAATCTGGATTTTCCGCCCGGGCGGTTTTACCCGAGTCAAGGGCGGATTAGGGCGTTGACCACGTTTTTTTGGGTTTTATTATAAATAGGTCATTGCCTTGTACGTTTTGGGGGTTCTAGAATATTTTAAGGCAAGTTTAGAGAGAGAAACGCGAGCCGTTCCATGGGTTCTTCAAGTTCTTCATCAAATCAAGCATTCGTCTCAATCTCCATGGCCGGCTAAACAACTTCTAGGGGGAAGATGAAGCCCCGGTTCAAGTAACTTTGTTTATGTATAGGATTTAGGTTTATTCATTCGAATCGATTGTTTAACTTAGAACATGTTTTCATTATGATCGGATGGAATCGTTTTAATTCTTTCTATTGGTTGAGTATTTGTGTGTGCACTCTCAAATACCTAGTTAAACAATGATTTTCTACGTTTGTGCTTGGGTAACTGAGATGGATTATGCCCGTAAGACGGATCGTGCCACTGGACAGTCCGTGGAAGAGACGGGTTGTGCCAGTGAGACAGTCCGTGCTATGGGATAGTCCATGCCTGTTAACAACATAATTATTTTCTTGACAAATTGTGATTCGAATAATAAACCTAGCCTACACATAACTTAGTTACGTGACCGGGGTGGATTCGAAACCCTAGATCTTTCTCTCACTAGTTTTTCACCAATTTAATTAGTTGTTCTCTTAAATTAATTAGTTTCCAAAAACCAATCACTCAAATCTCTTTTTCTGAATTGAATTAGAAATTAATCAAAAGTAACGTAACTCAGCCAATCTGTCTCCGTGGATCGATACTCGGACTTAGCCACTATTCTCTGGAGTAGTAGTTAATTCTTAGTTGTTATAAATATATTTTTGACGCGGAACGACACGGTCAGACACATAGTTTCTTGTTACATTTAACCACTTCCTGTCATATAAACCTCCTGTCTTTTTGGCATAGGATGAGATAAATGGTCCCAAATTATTTTAAGTTCATTATCAAAAAGCTTATTATGAGAAGGCCAATTTTGTGCAATATGAGAAACTGGTGCAGTTTTGGTATATAAACTCTGATGTATGCTGGAGTTGCAGTGATGCTTCCATTGATGTTTGGAGAATCAACGCTCTCTCAGTTCAATCTTAACATGCACCACGATTTGGTTGCCTCCAAAATTGTTGTCTGGACTATAACATGCACAACGTCTAGGACAGATACGAATGTCGAAATCGAAACCAAAACATAGACCAAATAAGCTATGAACTGTATTCAGATTCCAATGATAACCACTCGCGTATTACACGTAACACATAAGATAATAACAAAAAACATAGCCATGTGTTCATCGGGATTGTACAATATGCACCTTAAACTCAGACAGTCACATTAGCTAAATTCACAATACATGAGCGAACTTGTACATGATTTGATTGACAGAGGAAAAACTAAACCAAAATAACCATGCCTAAGCTATTATGTCATCTACTGCTTCATTCCGAACCAAATAAATGTGCCACCAAAATACAAGCGATGAAACCTACGAAGAAAGTCGCAACAAAGGCCAAAGTTGGAACATTGGCCTCGCGCTCCACCACGAATTGATTTTCCAACGGCCTTGCCAAAGTGGAAGCACCATTTGCCAGGGTTTGATGTTGGGATCGAGCCATTCCCATTCTGAATTCATCCTCATGAAACCTTAACAATGCTTCTTCTGCTTCATCGTACGTATTGTACTATTGTACCTTTTATGCATGCTCCCCGAGTATCGTTTAGTCTCGGCTTTGGCTTCCTCCCAAGTTATATAAATCCCTGGATTACGCCCAATGAAAACCACCCAGTATGGCATTGCTACATAACCACCAGAGAAAAAGATGGTAAAACAGACAAGTAATTGAGCACAAAAGTAATCGAACAAAATCGAAGTAATTTTCCGTCAAGAGAAACACTTATTTGATTGATGCAATAAATATATAAATACAAGGGGGGTGTCCTTGGTTTTCATAGTGGGACAAGCAGGCCAGAAATTCATAACAAAGCACAAAATCTAGAACCTCTCTCCTTGGTCGAAGCAAGAAAAAAAACAGATACAAATCAATATGTTTCCTACATTCATACAATGGAAAACTGATGGAAGCTGGGTTCAAGCAGCTAGCACATCATTTAAAATAGAGCATCAAGTCTCCTACATTCATACAATGGCAGCCTCTCAAGGCAGACAAATTTGCCACTTAAGGCCCTGAAACATAAAATCGGGATATCAAAGCTCAAATTAAACTAAAGGCACAACATTTACATAAACAATTGCCCAAGTTCATATATGAGAAAGGACCCTGCAGCTGTCATTTACCATAGAGATGGGGAACTTTAGGCCGTTTAATTGATAAATTCCTTTTGATGTATAATCAGGATAATGCTAAAGTAAAGAACATTTAGCTTAAAAATCTCAAATCCGTAAATTCAAGTTCAAATTTTGACATCATATTCAGCCATGTACAGTCTAATGACAATCCACAAATGAACATTACATGTTCTAAAATTGAGGAATGAAACAGGAGCATAATCAAAAGATAGAATGCTGAAACTTACATTAAGGTAGGTCTCCACTTGAGTGTCTAACTTCGACCCCCAACTTCGTAGTTCCTAAATGTCAAAAAATCATCTGTTACAGCCCAAATATAGAACACACAATACATTTGCACAACAATTAACTCGAAATCACTAGATTCTTGAAACCAAAACCCAGAACACAAAACGAAATCGAAACCCTAGATGGTTGAAATCGAAACCGTAAATGGTTGAAATTGAAACCGTAGATGTTTGAAATCACGTTTGAAAACGAAATCGAAACCCTACATTCTTGAAATCAAAACCCAGAACACAAAACGAAAAAAAAAAAAAAAACGAAGTGAAAACCCTTGAATCGAACTCGAGTACGGACAGAAAACGAAAACGAGAGAGAGAGAGAGAGAGAGACCTGGAGCTAGTGGTGCGCGGGCGTCGGTGGTTCTTCGATCTGGAGCAAAAAAACTAGGGTTCGTCAAATGTTCGAACCAGAGAGAGAAAACGCGAGAGAGAGAGAAAACGCGAGAGAGAGAGAGAGAGAGAGAGAGAGAGAGAGAGAGAGAGAGAGAGAGAGAGAGACAACGAGAACGAGAAAGAGAAAGAGAGAGAGAGATCGAACCTTGGTGTTCTTCTTCGTCGTTGAGAAGAGACAGAGAGAGAGCGTCGATCGATTTGGGGAAATAAGCTAGAGAAGAGAAGCTTTAACCCTTTTTACCCGATAGGGTGTTTTAACCCGCGAACTCCATATGGGCCAACCTGTAAGGGGCTTTTAACCCGCGAATACCCACTTTAAATCTGAGCCCTTGGATGAGATCCAAGGGTTGTGAAGAGGAGTCCGGATTTTGGCTTATATAAGGGTCCCTTATGTGAAGTTTTTCCTATATATATATATACACGAATTATCCAGTCCGGGATCCCGGAAATCCCGGATTGAAGCCTTTTTCGGTGTTTTGATGCTTTTAAAAATTGTTTTTGGAAAATCCGAGCCGTCCAATGTGTTCAAAAGGTGTTTTCCAAAGTCCACGCGGGAAATCTTCAAAAACAAATACCGGGAAGGGCTTGATCCAAGTAGTTTTTCGCAAAAATTGTACATTTACAGTTTTGCGAAAAACTGCTTGGATCAAGCCCTTCCCGGTATTTTTTTTTTGAAGATTTCCCGCATGGACCTTGGAAAACACCTTTTGAACACATTGGACGGCTCGGATCGTCAAAAAAATATCGGGAAGGTGGAGTCCCGGATTCGGGACTCCCGGACTTGATCGGGCCTCTATATATATATATAGAGTCCCGATCTAGTCCGGGATCCCTAAGTCCGGAACTCATAGTTCCGGATCAAATTTTCATAATCCGAACCGTCCAATGTGTTCAAAAGGTGTTTTCAAGGGTCTAGGCGGGAAATCATCAAAAACAAATATCGGGAAGGGCTTGATCCAAACAACTTTTCGCAAAACTGTAAATATACAATTTATGCGAAAAACTGCTTGGATCAAGCCCTTCTCGGTATTTTTTTTTGCAGATAAAACACATTTTGAACACATTGGACGGCTCGGATCTTGCAAAAACATCTTTTTAAACTTTCAAAACACCCAAAAACCTTCAATCCGGGATCTTTGACTGGATCACCGGTGTATATATACATATAACTTCTAGTCCAAACCTCCCGAAAATAAGGAAAAAATAATTTTTTTTGTTTTGCAAATTATTTCTGGAAAATCTGAACCGTCCAATATGTTCAGAAGGTGTTTTCAAGGGTTCACGCGAGAAATCTTCAAAAAAAAAAAACACCGGGAATGGCTTGATCCAAGCAGTTTTTGCAGTTCTGAACACATTGGACGGATCGGATCGTCAAAAAAATGCTCGGATCACGGAGATCCGGAAGTCTGGAGTCCGGACTAGAAGTGCTCCCTATATATATATATATATATATATATATATATACACAAATTATCCAATCAAGGATCCCGGATAGGAGGTTTTTTGGTGTTTTGATGCTTTTAAAAATTGTTTTTGGGAAATCCGAGCCGTCCAATGTGTTCAAAAGGTGTTTTCCAAGGTCCACGCGGGAAATCTTCAAAAAAAAATACCGGGAAGGGCTTGATCCAAGCATTTTTTCGCAAACTTCTTGTATATATATATATATGATCCAGTCAGGACTCCTTGACCAAACTTTACGTCCACACCACCCCCTTCCCGGTCAAATGGCTAGAGTCTAAATCGTCCAATGTGTTTAGAAGGTGTTTTTAAGGGTTCACGCGAGAAATCTGCAAAAAAATGACCGGGAAAGGCTTGATCCGAACATTTTTTCATAAAAACTGTCGCGTGAACCCTTAAAAACACATTTTAAACACATTGGACGATTCGGATCATGAAGAAATGAAGGTTTGGACGTAAGGTATGGACTGGATCCTTGTTGTGTGTGTGTGTGTGTATATATATAATACTATAATAGTTGATGTATTATGATAGTACTATAATAGTTGGTGTATAAGGCTGAGTTTTGCAAAAGATTTTAGCAATTCAGTTGCTAAAATCAACCATAATTTTAGCAAATAAGTTCACCAATTTCTAAAATCATGGTTAAAATTATGGTTCATTTTAGCAACTGGATTGTTAATACTTTCGGTGATTTTAGCAAATAAGTCTAACAAGTACTAAAATCATGGTTAAAATTATGATTCATTTTAGCAACTGAATTTTTAATATTTTTTGAAAAACTCAGCCTAATACAATGTTTTCCTCTTCCGCCGTCCAATGGTTCATTTGTAAACGCGCATAGCACGAGTTTTAACGCTAGGAAATTTGTTTTTTCCCAACCATAGACGCGTCGTCGGAACAAAAATTAAAGTATAATTGGAAGAGTTGGAAAGCGCCCCTTTGTCTCTTGACGCAGCAGAGTTGTCCCAAAAACAACGCCAACCGCCTCGCCGCACTCGATGGAGCAGCCACCACCACCACCGTTCCTCGACCATCCTCCCAGGTACGTCCCTCTTCCCCACCACCGTCCTCCTCCTCCTCCTCCTCAACCAAACCTCTCCGAAGATCTAAATTTCTACCAGCAGCAGCAGCAGCAGCAGCTACTTCCCCCTCCCCCACCCCTACCACCACTATACCGCCCTTTCGCTGCTCCCCCCTCACCACGACAACCTCCTTATAACCACCAATCGCACTTCCCTTTCCCCAATCACCGCCCAATCGAGGAGGACCATCTTAGAATCCCCCACCTCCTCCTCCAGCCACCACCGCCCCCTCCTCCTCTTCCTCATAGGGTTTTCAATCCAAAATTCGACAATTGCTTCCCAATTTCCCCCTCTGACTCCTGGATGGACCCACCTCCCGATAATCAAATCCACTTTGATAACCCTAGGCATCTGCTAGATTCTACTCTTAGGTTTAGAGATGATTTCAGTGACGTCGGTTCCAAACCCGATCGTGGTGATGAATTCTTACGGAGTACCAATGATGTTGATAGTAGTTATGGTTGCCGTTACCATCTTTATGATTCTCATTCCAGCGGATCTTTTAGGAACTTCGGGTTTGATGATTCACATGTTTCTAGTCCTAGAAAATCGAGAGGTTTTGGGTCTACTGTGGGAAGTTTTCAGTCTTTTCGTGGTTTCGCCTTGGATAATGATAGGATTAGGAGTAATTCTAGAGATGAAAATAGGAGATGGGTTGGTCTTGCTCGGCCGCCTTCCAGAAATTCCTCTGATGTTTGCTCTGTGGATGGTGAGAACGAAGATTTTGATAATTCCCATGGGCTTCAAGTTGGGTTATCGAGAAGGGTGTCTAATGTTTATGATTCTGGTAAATTTAGGGGGAGCAGAGAAGGTAGCCAAGAATTTCGTCAAAGTCGCAAAGAGAGGACAAGTGCTTTACTTAGGATTCAATCTCGTAAGTCTACTAAGAGGAATAGAAATGGCGAACAAAAATTTCCTTCACTCTGCTCTAATGATTCAGGCCCCAGTACCGTTAGAAGTAGAGGCACAGTTGCTCATACTGGTGTCAGAGTGGAGCAAGATGGAGAGGGAAGCCCGGTTGAGCTTGATGTGTCGTTCAAATCTAATGCATTGGTAGCCAAGGCTATTGTAGCCTCTCCAAGTCATGGAGTTGAATCTAATAGGAAACTCCCGGGGCAAGAGATAGACCATTCAAATTCACCACTAAACAAATTGAACAGTTCTGCGTATGGCTTTGATTGTCTTGCTATTTCTTACAAGGAATCAAAGCAGTCAGAACCTTCTTTGCACCATGCAATAGAGTCTCCTGGAAAAAACACGATGAAAGAACCTGTTTCAGATAAGGGTGTCTATAAAGTTGGCTCAGTTGGGACATCTTCACTCAGGGTTAAGAAGAAAAAAGTCAACTCGCATTTATTGAGGTCCCAGGCGATGGAGAAAAATGTTGACCTCGTTGAAGAGAATAGATCCATTAATGGTCCACCCACAGCTTCACAGGTTGGAGAGGATGGTATGCATTCAAGAGAGAGAAGTATATCAGCTGGTATGATTTTGGTTCAAAATGTTGCTATGCAGCCTTCTCCAAATGAAGTAACTGCGTTCCTGGATCATATTGTAGGGAATTACACTGCAGGGTCTATAGTTTTGAATAAAGGTGGAAGCGACGTTGATCCTGGTGGATCTCATGTCCATAACAGTAATAAAACTAGAAATAGCTCTACCTCTCCTGGTTCTTCAAATCCTTTGATAATTACAGTTGACGAGGGTACTGTAATAGCAGATACATCAATTGATTTGCGGACCATTTCAAATTATGCCACGGGTCCAGCCGAATTACAAAATAGAAGTACTTATACTGGCAGTGGTCAGGTGGGTGATTTTAGACATCAGTCTTGTGAGATTGAACCTCCTGTATTTCTTCAGAATGGGTTCTTAAAAGGACAGTTAGAGGCTAACGATAGTTCAAGTTTAGATGAAATCAAAAGTCATGGGGTTCCCGTAAATTTACTCGCCACTGTGGGTGATTTACATTGTGATTTACATAATGATTCGAGTTCTGACAACGGGCTTATTAGAGGGCAAGTGAAAATTAAGGTTTCAGACATTGATGCTGCGGGCACTGGTTCCAAGTTTAATGAGGCTACTGTATTGGCAGGAAGTGATTATGTGGAAGGAATTCCTAGGGCTGTTCCTATAGTTGAAAGCAAGGCTATTGTGTGTTTGTCAAGTGCAGAGGAAACCAGTATCCAAGAGGGTGTCTCTGATCGATATAGCTCCAATGATTCTGCAACTACCACCTCAGGTTCTGATAATGGTTTGAGTAATTCTCAAAGCAAGTTTTCCTTTTCTGGAATTGGTTACCTAGGTGATACTAACAAGGAGTCAGGTCCAGTTAGTGCCACTGTATTGCTTGAGAATGTTGCCTTAGGAGGAGCTCCAAAAGCCAGAATGCCAGTGGGAGGTGATCTGAATTCTGGTTTTGAGAAGGGGCGTCCATCTAATGAGAGGAAAAATAGCAGTTACCCTTTTCCAAGTCCAATCTCAAGTGACATGTCTGAGAATGCATTTACTGTTTTAGATCCTGTAGATGCAACATTAAGTTTTCCACCTATGGATCTTAATTCTGCAGAAAAGGATGTTCTGGGTGCTGGGAGCTTCAGTGCTGGCTCTCAATGCTGTACAGACGAGGACAGGATTCTGTGTGGTTACAGTCCAATTAAAGGTTCTTTTGACAATGATGTTTCAGGAAAAGGAAGTTTCAGGATTAGTCAAAAGGGATCTTTTCCCAAGTATATGAAGAAGAGGAAAATCTCTGCACCGGTTTCAGCTTTGCCAATTCTGTCTCTGACCGAGGAGGAGAGCACAAATGCTGGTACCTTCACTTCGGGGGTGGAACTGCCTTCACTTAGAAGCATGGTGTCTAACATTCAGCAAGTGGGTTCTTCTAGATTTCCAAATTGTTCAGAGTCTTACCCTGTGTTGCTTGGAAATACTAATCCAGGAGCCTCATTTGAGGCTTTAGGCTTTGTGGGAGAGGGCTTTTGTAATAATGTTTCAGAACTTGAGCAGAAAGAACAAAGTGATCTAGTTATGACGATAGAGAACGGGTTTGGTACGGAAATAGGAGGTAGGGGTAAATCTGTGGAGGAGCCTGGAATGCTTCAAATAGATAATGTTCAGCAGAAAAATCCAGAAGAAATTCAAACTCTAGACAGCGATCAGAAGCTACCTTTTACTGATGTGGAATGTGAGGCTGATCTGTTTGTGAAAAATGGTTTCCCCTCTGTCTCAAACACTCCGTCTTTATATGAACATGATGATGGTGTCTCCACTACCCATTTGCACGATGCAGTCGTTGAGTCTGCAACTGATAAACTATTGAATATGGAGGCTACAAGACAACTGTCCACTGTCACAGGATCAAAGATTGTCACACTTGGTCAAGTATCGAATGACAAGGGTTGCTTGGATGAAAGAAATCAAGATGAAAATCTTGTGCCTGAAGATCTTTTTTCGTTAAGTTTGTCCAATACATCTCTGCAGAATACCACAACTGGCAAGAAACCAGGTCATGTAGTGGGAATTGTTTCCTCAACCACTAAGGTGGGGCCTCAGGATGCGAGAAAAACAACTCATGGTTTGAATTCTAGGAGTGGGGCGATTAACAAGAGAAAGGACCAACTTGCTTCAGTGGTCCCTAGCACTTTTCCAGGTCATTTATTAAAGAAAACAGCCCCATCAAGCCACAGAACAAAACCAAGAACGTGGCATCGAACTGCCAATCCCTCTACTTCGTCTCATCTGGGGAAAAGCTCATATACAAACCCTTTACCTCCACAAGGGCAGCAGGGTAAAAATACTGGAAAGGATCAAACTGCTGCTTACATTCGTAAAGGTAACAGTCTTGTGAGAAACCCTTCTCCAGTTGCTGCTACCTCTATTGTCTCCCCTCGTTTGACCTCATCCGTCTATCGGTTGTGCCCTCTGACTGTAAACAAAATGAAGGATAAGACAGGACTGGATGCTTCTCTTGAGAGGTCAAAAACACCACCGTTGCCCTGCAGCACCAAGTTATCAAATTGCATGACCTCTTCACCATTGGCAGATCCTCCGTCAAATGGTTGCTCTGAAACTGACTCAGATCCATTAACAATAAGAGTAAATGCGGATGTGCCAAAGTTTTCCGATGATGCTCCAAATTCTACAGGTACTAGTGAATATCGAAATGGTCAAATCTACGATTCTGTAAGCAAGAGTGTACAAGATGATAGCAACTCAGTGTCCAGGGAATCAAAGAAGATAGTGTATGTGAAGAGAAAATCAAATCAGTTGGTTGCAGCTCCTGGTTCTAGTGATTTGTCTCATCAGAATGTTGACAAGACTGAAGACCCATCCTCCAGTGGTTACTATAAAAGGAGAAAAAACCAGATCATCAGAAAGTCATTTGAAGTCACTCCAAAAGTTGGCTTGCATGAGGAATTGTTAGAGGGGAAAAAGGCTCTACCAGTTATTGGAAACAGTTCTAATAGACGGCGGTCTGGTAAAGGTACGATTTCGGAACTAGGTCGTCAAATGTTGCTTATTCTTTTTGTTCCTATCATAAATGCGGCTTGCAGCGACAAATGGACTAAGTGATTCATTAATTTTCTCCTTTCTAAAGTAAATTATTCATGCGTCATGGAATATAGACATATTTTTGTGTGCTGTCTTCACTGAAATTTTTTAATATGAATGCCTTGAGTCTCCATCCTAGTTGTCACTATTTGTCTCTTCCCTGGTCAATCAAGATCAGCACACAGAAACAACGAGATTTATGTTGTGCTGTCGACTATTGATAAAAGCGCCTAGAAATAGCACAATTATGCTATGAGGTTGAACCAATCCTTCATGTAGCGGCCTATTATAGACCGAGACTGGGCCAGACGTTTGATCAAGGATTGGAGAGGCACCTATGACGTTTGTAGAAGCCTCTTCTGGGTCATTGACTAACTGCTGTCTACTTTTGATTCGACGTATGTTGAAGCACTATTCTCTTTTATCAGCGTGTTGGTCATTACTAGCTTATTTTGTCCTCACATTGTGGGAAATCATGTTTCTTGGCCATCCCAATCCAGGGATTTGAGATTGGAATTTAAAAAAAATAAATATAAGTGAAAAAGAGGACTCCGAACAATGGTGATCCAGTTCAAAAAACAAAACAACGGTGATGTATTTATTGTAGATTAAGGAATTACGGTAATTGAATAAAGTAATGCTGGATTTGAATTTGGCTAGTTTTTCATGTGTATGTTCGTTCCATCATGCTGTATGTGTTATTTGACCTCTTCAAAAACTGGAGATTTTAACATCTCTATAATTGCTGTTCTTCTTATTGTTAAAACCTTAAAGGTACTTTGGCAAAGAATAAGCTTCCACAATGACGTATGTTTTAGCGGTTCTATTGTTCAGTATCAGTACAAGTGAGTTGTACATTGTAGACTAAAACAGCCCTCAAGTTCATTATGTTTATATATGGCACGATTATAGGGAATTGTTCTGAGAATAATTGTTCAATTCCATATGATATGATCAATAGGTAGGCAAGACTTAGGCAGGTCATCATTTTACAGGTTTGGGAAAGACATATAAATCTTCAAAATCGTCATTGGTGTGGACACTGTGTGGTGCACAGTCCTTAAAGAAAGAGAATACGTTGGTACATCAGGTCCGGCCACACCTTTTTCCGTGGAAAAGAGCAACATACCGGAGAAGTTTAATGCATACATCAGCATCTGTATCTACTAATACTTCCTTGTCTACAATCAGGTATTTTAGCCTTTAAATCTGTATCTATGATTATTCTGTTGGCTCCATGCTTTACTATATCGCCACATGTTAGACCCAAGACAATAATGAAAGAATATGTTCAGTCGTAAATTGCTGCTTTCGAGGAAAAGGGAGACTATTTACACAAGGTCTACCCAGGGATTTTCTTTGCGAAAATCCAAGGTACTAAGCGTTGGTGGGGCTAGTTTGAAGTGGTCAAAATCCATTGAGAGGAAGTTAAAAAAAGCAAACGAGGTTAGTGTGGCACTCTAGTCTTGAAAACACGTTTTTACTGCTTAATATCTTAGCTGATAATTGGGTTCCTGCGAAGGGAATTGTTTTTAATATACTTAATTGGTATCGACTTCTGTTTTTACTAGGAAGCCACACTGGCTGTGGTTGCAGTAGAAAAGAAGAAAAGAGAACAGAATGGTGCTGGTGCTGGTGCTGTAACAGCTGGGGCAAAAAATAGAAACCGTTCTTCCCGTAAGTTGGTTCATAGCATAGAGCTGCGCCCAGGTATGCGCCATTAAACAGTCCTGGAGTGGCGGATTCCACTTTTTTACCCCCGTGTTACTTCAACTGAACTTTGTGATAGAATGAATACTTGCCAAAACAAAATGCTGTGATGAAACAACTGCTATCATCAATTGTGGATTGAATACTCCCTTCTCTATGTGCGTGGTTTACAAGGATGTGCAGATAATTATTGAAACAAAAATTCCAATAAATTAAGCGATATCAAACTGTTCACTATTGTTGAAATTGATATATTTGCATCTGATAGAACCTTCTGGGCCCTTTGTTTTTCCATAAGAATAATGTATCAACCTCAGTGAGTGTGGCCAAGAATCTTTCTTGGGTCATCAAATTGGGGTTGCCATAGGGAATGCCACCTCGTTCAAGCACAAGAACTCGATAGGACTGTGACAAGGTGACGGCCAACGGACAACCTCCAGTGCCACCTCCTACAATTATATAGTCGTAGTAATCCTCCGATGGAAAGTTTTTGGTGTTGAACACAAACTTTATATAACTTGGATCTGGTGCAGAAATTCAACAAAAATGATTAGCTTCTTTTTTAAAAACGGAAGCAAAACAGACGACAAGAAAAGAAAATTTTTATGTTCTAATGAATGTCGTTTAGGTCTAACTGTATTAAACTCATGTTAAGTGGAAAATGGAAATTTATTTATTTTGCATTTAGCAACCAAACGGCTTGAATTGATTTAAGCGCTTAACTCTTAGCTCTAAGACTGACAAAGGCATCTACGGATAGCTTTCTTAGTAAAGTACTTGTAATCCTTCTATCTATTTGAAGAATTATTCTTGATATTGCTTTAATGCTTTGACTTTCTAATGTATCTAAGTTCGTTACAGGAGAGCGTATATTCCGTGTTGGTTCTGTTCGATACAAAATGGATCCAACAAGACGGACACTTCAAAGGATTTCAGGTGACCTACTTTAGTCATTTCATTGTGCTTGAGTTAAATCTATCCTTTATAGTCCTCCTTTGCATGTTATGCCCCTAGGTTATGGTAGAACTAACACAGCTTAAATATCTGTCATTTCAGATTACAATAGGTGTGAAAACTGGGGTTTGTTTTTAGAATAGATGATTGAAATGACATATTACTTGAAACTGCACCATTTAAGTTCCATAAGTAAATTCTCTTGACCGATGATTTATTTATTAGTTGTTGACCTTGGCATTCAGTTGTGTATTAGTACTGAATGATGTTATATTGTGCATATTTAATACATAAAATTTCACTTCGGTGCGGATTTTTCCATCATCATTTAGAAAGTAGCCCAACCATCCTTTGGTTTGTGGACCAAAGAGCACGGTTACAATTTCCATCCAAATTGGCAGATTATGTACTGCACGTGTGTATTTCGAGATTGAGAAACAAAAATGAGCCAAATGATGTAAGAAGAATTTTTAATCCTTGGCTTCATCTTCTTCTTTTAACCCTAATTCAAAACCTTGACCCGCCACCTCTTCCAATCCCACCAAAATCAGTCCCACTTGAGCGGCCCCTGCCACAGCACTTCTTTGCCACCAGGCCCACCACCTTTGCCAGTTCCTTACTTGCCATTGCTGTATTTGATGCTGTGGAGAGGTTGTTTGCTCACGACTCCTCTGCAATTTTCTATCTTCGATAAAACTTTACTCAAGTGCCCACTGCAAAAAAGTGAAGAAAAAAAAACCTCTGCTCTTCTTCTTTGGAAAAACCGATTAATACCACTCTTCATCTTCAAACCATCGACTTTGCAAATTTATTCTGTAATGTTACCATATTCATTGCTGTTTCACAAGAAGCAATCAAATTATTCTGAGTTGCATATATTCGAAGGAGCGGGAGGAGAGAAAAAGAAGGAAGTGAAAAGGGTATTAATGGGTGTAATGGAATGATGTAAGAAGGGTATTACGTCAACAATGGACTGATGTAATTGAACACCTTGGCCCACAAACCACGTGGGGGTTATGTACTTCTTTCGAAATGACAAAGGAGTCATCTAGTGTAGAGAGAAGTTGAAATTGCCCCATTGAAGTTCATTAACTGAATTCCTTCAAACAACGCTTTGTCTACTGTAGTTGTTGACTTCGGTATTTTCGTTTATATTATTTATGAATGATGAAATCTGGACATATTTATTTATTTTTTTCTCATTCTTTTATCTAGAATTTGCTTATTGATACCTCCATATGCTCTGTAGACGAGGAGTTGTCAAACTCAGCTGCTCTTCAACCTGGTGTAAAGAAATCTGCTGTTCCAAAGAGATTAGTGATTGGCAATGACGAGTAGGTTGAGTTATGTTGATGTTCTACTCCAACTGCACAAAATCCTGCTATAACTATTCCTGAAAGATGTGAACAGAATTATGATCATCAAGTAATAAAAAGAGTAGCGAGAAGAGAACTTCGAAATCTAGCTTCGAAGTTTGACAAGATGGAATTCATTTCATACAATTGTATTTTACTACTGGCAGGTATGTTCGAATTGGCAATGGTAACCAATTAATTCGAGATCCGAGGAAGCGAACACGAATATTGGCAAGTGAGAAAGTACGATGGAGTTTACACAATGCCAGACTGCGGATGGCTAGAAAGAGGAAATACTGTCAGTTCTTCACGCGGTTTGGAAAATGTAACAAGGATGACGGAAAATGTCCTTACATTCACGATCCCTCTAAAATTGCCGTTTGCACAAAATTTTTGAAGGGTTCATGTTTTGATATCAACTGCAAATTGACCCATAAGGTGTATCACTTTTCTGATAGATGCAATTTCATACAGTTCTTTTTTTTTTTTTGGTGCTTCAGAAATATAATTATACGGTTCATTGAGTGGCTTATATCCTGTCATTTTTTGTTTTACCTTGATTGTCTTTTCTGAAAACGCAGGCCATCCCCGAAAGAATGCAGGATTGTTCTTATTTTCTTCAAGGTGGATTTGCTAGCATATTATACTTCAATTTCAATCAGGTTGCCCGAAACACGGATATCTGACTCATTTTCTGGCAGGGTTATGTACCAATGAGAGTTGTCCTTATAGACACGTCAATGTGAATCAAAATGCTTCTATTTGTGAAGGTTTTCTCAGGGGCTATTGTGCTGATGGAAATGAGGTATTTCCATAAATGTAGTCATATGTAGTCAAATACTCCTTCCCAAATCAATGGTACATTTTTTCATTTTGAAAATGTTTGAAAGTGTTTCCCTTGTCGAAAAGTCTAGCATAAGATCATTCATTATCCAAAATATTCCTAACGAATAACTACAAATGAATTGGAAGCGAGAACATAGGGGCAATGGGACAGGGAACTTCGTTGGGGAAGAAACTACGAAGTGGACTTCTCTTTTAATTTTCTTAGAGTAGGTTACATTCAGGTACCATTTAGGATTATTTTGCTGCTGATCATTTTTCATCTATTGCTTTGTCAATTTGCTCAAATAATCTGGCACGGTGCTTAGTTTAGAGGTACTATCTTCCTTCTTCTGTTGATTTTGTTCAAGTGATTGGCTGAGTCAAATCATAACAATTACTTGCACTTTAATTTTTTCCTGAATTTTAATGTTGTTTTTTACATTAGTATAAAGTGATTAATTTCTACCGTCTATCCCAACTTTTATCCCCCAAATCAAATGCACACAACCCGTTGAACATGAAACTAATAAAGGTATATTTTATCTCTCAACCTACAGTGTCAAAAGAAGCACAGCTATGTCTGCCCTACTTTTGAAGCAACAGGAATTTGTACTCAAGGGTCCAAATGCAAGCTTCACCATCCAAAAAACCGAAACAAGGGAAAGAAGACGAATACTTCCAAGGAACAGAAGAATACTCGAGGTCGTTACTTTGGCTCCAAGCATATTAGTATCTTGGACAGAGGAACAACAGTGTCGGAAAAGCACTCTGCAAAGGACAGCTATGATATTTTCTATCCAGAAGGAAGATTTGCTGATTATATCGATCTAGGTTTTTATGATGAAGAAGCCACAGAATGTAATGATTTGGCGGGTAAGCAAACAGCCTACGGTGATGATGGCCCTAAGGACATACACCAAGATGATGATGAGCTGATTAAGCCCATCAACTTGATGAGTAGAACTCTGATGAAAGAATCGCCTCAAGCCCTTGACAGTCCAAGAAATTGATGTCTTTTTGTGCAAATGCAGATCAATTTTGATGTGTTTTGCTAGTCATGATAAATTGTTTTTCTGGGTAAAAGGTGATATAGTGATTGTTGTTTGAAGATAAAGATGATTATTCTGAAAAAGAAAAGACAGTTGTATGAGCAATGAAATTTTATTTAATTGTTATGTTACAGCCAAGGCTTGAATTTATTTTATTTGAGCAATCGAATCTATTCATCGGGTTTGTTTCCCCAACTGAAGCAGTTGCTAGCGTGCTATCCAAGCTATTGTATGGCTTCGGAACAGTGGCGGAGCCAGGATTAAGAGTCTCGGGGGCCGAGTTATTATGGAAAAAAAATTAACATCATATATCTTTTTATTCCTTACTCAACAAATAAGTAAAAAAGAACTATCAATTTCCTTGCATTTCATAGTCAAAGAAAATGCCAATATATTTTTCAAGATTTCATCCATCAAAATAGAACAAAAATATCTTAACAATTCTATCAAAGTGCAACCCGATGTGTTCTCAAATCTCGAAAATCATTTACGAGGAGCTTGTGAAATTATCCACCGGGAGTTTGGGAGATCTCAGCCAATAAATAAATATTTATTATAAAATAGTGTGGGGTGGCTACGGCCCACCCCAGCCCTACTCTCCCTCTGCCCCTGCTTTGCAAGTATTTTCTGAAAATGATTGTATTGTTGCACTATACAAAGAAGGAACATTTGCTCTTGTGAGTATTCACTGTTTTTTAGGGTTGAATGCTTTGGAGTTTACTGATGCAAACAGGCTTGGGTGGATGTCAGCCCAAGTGAACCCTTCGAGTGGATTTGAGAAATGGATTTGATTGTTTTTTGTTAATGAGTGTTTTATTTACTTCTTAACTCTGTTTATGTTACCTACGGTATTATTGTAATTCTCTCGGTATCTTGATATAAATACATTATGGAGTGTAGATGCTTGTCAACGCTTCTACCTCTTTTCTTAGTGTTCTCTCTCTTCCTCCTTTCCTTCTCTCCTGCCTACAAACCCTAATATCATAATATACCATTCAACTTGGTATCAGAGCGATCGATCCAAACCTTAAAAAAACATTCGGAGCTTCTGGAATTGTTGTAATGTAGCAGAAACGTGCTGACATCGTCATCATGGTGATGTCACAATGTACTTTTCACAACGTACGGTCGCAAAGAACATGGGTTGAACGTCTTGCTCTTGTGGTAATTACGGTGATTTTTCCAGATTTTTTCGACCTCATATGACAATCCCTTTTACAAGCCAGAGTACTTTTCATTCTCCACACAGTAAAATGAAATAATATAGAGCCTATCATTCATAGAGTCTAGTGTTTGCTATAGATTCCGTCTGGCAAACACATGGAAACACTTCAAATCAAGACAACAAATGACAAAAGTAAAGCAGAAAGAAAAAGTAGCAACGTTAAATAGTAGGTTTTGACTAAGGGGTAAAAGAGTCATTTGAACATGAACGATGGACGAAACTTTCGCCCTGTCAACTACCTCTTTATATATATGTAAGAAAATAATACTCCCTCCGTCCCTTTTTAAATGTAGACATTTCCATTTTGGGCTGTCCCTAAATAAGAGTGTGGTTTGAAAAGTTAATGGGTAAAAGTTTGTACAATTATCATTTTGCCCTTTTGAAAATTTAGTGGGTAAAGAGTTAATGTGTAAAAGTGGCGGATAATTTTGGAAAGTAGAGGTACAAGTTGATGTGAAAAGTGTAGAGGAAAAAGTTGACGTGAAAGGTGTAATGATGATGTTTCTTTAATAAGTTGGATTTACGAAGTAACACATTTAAAAAGGAACGGAGGGAGTAATAATAAGGAAACAAAAAAAATGACAATATGGAAAGGAAGTTATGTAACGTATTGTTTTTTTTTTTAATGATTTTTTATTAGTTAGATCAATTTTTTTTGCATCCATTTTTCATTTGGCCGAGAGTAATGACTCAACTAATCTCTTATGTGTTCACCGAATATTTCTTGACCAGTCACGCAATGACTCCATCCGTGACTTTGCATTAATATTTATTGACCAGTCTCTCTCTCTCTCTCTCTCTCTCTCTCTCTCTCTCTCTCTCTCTCTCTCTCTCTCTCTCTCTCTCTCTCATTAAATGACGTGACAACTCATTCAGTCATTCAGTCATGCAATAGTACAATGGTAATGTGACAAGTCATGAAGTCACGTGTTGACATGAATTGGCAAGTCATGGGTAAAGATTTTTTGAAGTCACGGGATGTGTATAAAAAGGAGAAATTTGCTACTTCATTTTTAAAGAGATTGTATAGCATATAACCAAGTATGAGGTATACAATGCGTGACATATTCGAAGCAACAGGCCGTCATTGGCACCTTGATGATAAATTTGAATACTCTTTGAACCCAAACCTGCGCTACACACCCATCGTTGTTACAACAATGAGATGCGAGTATCAATATCGAATTGAACTATCCGAAGTTCTAATATTTGATTGCCGATCATTAAACATCCCGATTCCATATTGCCGAGCAGTTAGCCTGGCAACTGATACTCCAGAGTTGTTGCAAAGAGCCTTGCATCGTTTTCGCGAAGAAGTTAATCGCATGCAGATGCGTTTGTCTCGCTATAACTATCAGCTCTTAGCAAATGAACAGAAAGAGGAGGGGTTAATGGATGAAGCTTGTTTTTATATGGAGGCTAGTATGAACGAAGACATTCAATCTGACATTGAGATGTCTGACGATGATATGTAACTGTGAAAGTTATGCGAAGATTAAGAACCAAGGAAGTTATGTGACCATTGGGACTAAATTTTTTTAATTGTCATCTATTTCCATTCGTTGTTGGCCCTTTTATTTTCATGTACTAGCAATCTTTCTATATCAGGCCATTTGTAACATTCATTGCAATTTCTTCTTATTACTCCTTAGATTTATCAATGACGATACATAAATAAGAATTAAATTGTAGTGCGATTAATCAGAAAACACAAAAAAGTAAACATTTTTTTAAACAACCACATCGCTTAACAAACTTAATAGAAACCAAGTATTTAATTTCAAATACTTAGCGAAGAAGCAATACAAGACATAACATTGGAGGAGATCTACATGTCCTCGTCAGACATAGCATAGTCAAATAGATACTTCTCATTATTCAACGCGTTGTTGCGCTCATATTCCATTAGTTCTCGGTCATTTGCCTCAGCCATCTCAGTTGCTAGCTGAAGCAGGAAATATCTGCTCCTATGCATCAGCATCCTATTATTCTCTTCTTTGATTCGGGCCACAGCGACTTCTTACTCACACTTACTTGTTCCACTACAACAAATCTGGGAATTCCCAGCGTTTTTCAAACCCCAGGAAAGGTACCCTAAACGCCGGAAAAAGTCATTCCCGGCGTTTATCCCGGCGTTTTAACAAGTGTGCCCGATACCCCTGTCGGGGATGCTTCCCGGCGTTTGGTAAAACCCCAGGATTAATTTTCCGGCGAACTAAAATCCGGCGCCGGTGACCCCAATGCCGGCGTTTGCAAACCCCGGGAATATTCCCAGCGTTTTAAAAACCCCGGGAATGATTCTAATAAACGTGGGAAAATTTTAAAATTTGGCCCCATTTCCCAGGTTTAACAAATGCCGGGAATATTACTGGCGTTTAAAAACCCCGGGAATGGCTATAATTAACGCTGGAAATCTTGACAATATTAATCCATTTCCAGTACAAACGCTGGGAATATTACCGGCGTTTAAAAAACCCCGGGGATGGCTGTAATAAACGCTGGAAATCTTGACAATGTTATCCCATTCCCGGGGTTTAACAAACGCCGGGAATAGTTTTTCCCACTAGAATTTGTTGTATTTTCCTTGATTGTTCTCCTATTTAGCCAACAATTTTAATCCAATACAATACAAATGGCATTAAAACATCTCAAATACATTCACATAAGTTCACAAATAGCCAAATACGCTCTGACATATTCAATACCACCATACAGTCAAAACATGAACCACATAACATAATCTCCAAATATATCCAATACATCAACTCATAAACAGTTCTCAAAAGCCATTACAAATTGTGTAATTTTTCCAAAATGAAGCCAACTAACATAAGATACGAACGTAAAACCCTACGTCAAGTACCACCTAGTTGCTACGGAGATCTTCAACGTGGATAAACCTGAAATCAAACATCACAACCAAATTTAGAGTACATCACGCATATTAAGAAGTTCAAAAGGTCTAAAATTGTATGCATACCTCTGACTGTCAACAATTACTTTGAATTAAGAAGCTCAATTAGATCCTTTTTGCAATTTTCTTTTCTTTTTTAAAATTGACTGAAATGAAGAGGAAACTTAAAATCAAGACAACTAATAACCATGTAACGTATTGGCAGGTTCTCCAAAAATATACATCATAGTCATGAATACACAAGCACCAACAGTTCTAGATGTTTCCGTGTCCACGTATTGGTGTCCGTGGCAACAGTTAAGGCCTAAGGGAAATTCGACATTTGCCAGCCACGTCTATTAAAATTAGAAAAACCATTTCTCACTTGATCAATCATATCCCCATCAACAGGACATCGAATCCTTCCAATTTTCTTGCATGACCTCAACTATGTATTGTTCATTGCTAGACCTACCATGCTGTAAGTCTGGGCAACCTAAACATTAAAACCCTCCCCTTTACTTTTCCTTGAGCCTATCACAACCTCTATCAAGCAACTTCAATGAACCCAATAACCTAAATATGCTATTTTTGTCCATGACTTGGTATAGGGAACTACAAAGATGCACCCTCACATGGTAAGGCATCAAACACAATTGCAGAGACGCCGTACTATTTCCTGTTCTCATTCTAAACAGAAGGCTTTGGTAGGAATGATTCTGAACATCTTATGGTGGCTTTAAAGTAGCTAATTAAGAGGTCAAAACAAAAGGGATGACGATGAACCTTCAGGAAATTAGACTCATACCTTGTTGGGAAGCTTCTCCAGCTTTTCTCGCTCAATTTTCTGCAACAGCAAAAACATATTTTAGGAGTTGTCCTCACCATATTCAGCACCAGACACATGAAAAGGAAACAGATTTCTAGTTAATGCAGCAACCAATGAAGCCCAGAAATTTGACACGCACACACACTGCAGGTGCACCGACTAGAAACTGGGCTC